>PVKY010001811.1:0-29288 GCA_004027775.1 Bradypus variegatus | reverse complement strand
CTCTATCTCTTTTGCAATATCTTCTCTATACTTTTTGAATTCATTTAGTATTAGTTGTTTCAATTCCTGTATCACAGATGAAGTAGACATTTGTTCCTTTGCCTGGGCCATAACTTTGTTCCTCTTAGTGTAGGTTGTAATCCTCTGTTGTCTAGGCATAGTTTCGTTGGTTATCCAATCAGGCTTTCCCAGACCAGAAGAGGCTCAGGACCCAGAGGGAAGAAATGTTCAGTATCTGTTTTCCCCGAGGGTGTGTCTTAGAAAACTGCTCCACTCTGTGCCTCGGGTCACTGTGCTTTCCTGCCCAGCAGGTGGCGCCTGTCAGCCTATAATTCTTGACTGGTGTGAGGAGGTGTGGCCGTGTTCCCCCAGGCTCTGGGGTCTGGTTCTGAATGGAAAGGGCCCCACCCTTTTCCTCTTAAAGAAGACAGGCCCCTAGGGGGAGGTTATTAGCATTTCAATGGTCTCTCTCTCTGCTTGTGCTATCTCCGCCCTTCTCTGAGTCACAGGTCCTGTGAACTGTAATGGCTGGGGCTTTCTCCACTGAGCCGAAAAAGAAACAGATAGTCCCCTTCAGACCAAGTCCAAGCAAGGTCAGTCGTCTCCCAAAGCCTCTGTCTGTTTTCTGAGGACTTGTACCTGCAGTGAGTAGATCACTCACTACTTAAGACCCCTGTTGGAGCTCAGCTGAGCTATATTTGCTTGCTGGGAGAGAGCTTCTCTCTGGCACCACGAGGCTTTGCAGCTCGGGCTATGGGGGAGGGGGCTCCTGGCTTGGATCCACAGGTTTCACTTACAGATTTTATGCTGTGTTCTCAGGCATTCCTCGCAATTCAGGTTGGTGTGTGATGAATGGATGGTCTCGTTTGTCCCCCCGCAGTTATTCTGGATTATTCACTAGTTGTTTCTGGTTTTTTTTTCGTTGCTCCAGGGGGACTACTTAGCTTCCTCTCCTCTCTATGCCGCCATCTTCCCGGAAGTCTTTCATTTAGTTTTTGTCCCTATTTTTTGACTCATCCATCCATACACTAGATAAACGGGGTATGATCCACAAGGTTTTCACAATCTCACTGTCAGCCCTTGTAATCTACATTACACAATCATCTTCAGGAGTTCAATCCACTGGGTTGGAGTTTGATAGTTTCAGGCATTTACTTCTAGCTGTTCCAATACATTAAAACGTAAAAAGTGTTATCTATATAGTGTGTAAGACTGTCCATCAGAGTGACCTCTCGACTCCATCTGAAATCTGTCAGCCCCTGAAACTTTATTTCGTTTCATTTCGCCTCCCCCTGGACATTAATTCTTAAAACGGTCTCAAAACATGTCCTGACTTCTGACTAGGGAAATGCCCCTTCCCATCACGGCCGAGAGTGCACCCTCTGCCCACGTGGGGCCAGGTCATCCCGAGCCGAGACGGTGCCCCTGCCCCTGCCCCGCCCGCCGGGGTCGGCGTCACGCGAGGGAGGCCCTGGACTCAGTCTCCCGTGCAGGCTTCGTTCGTCCAGCCCGTGACGCGGAGCAGGCTGGACGCGCCGAGGGTCCCCACAGCACAGACACGCCCACCGCCCACCCTCCCTTCAGGCACCTGGGATTCTCCATTCGGGGGCGGCTTCAACAGTGGGGACTCAGAGGCTGGGCAAGGGCCAAACCCTGGCGCCATCAGGCGACGCAGCCTTCCGGGGACAGGCGCTCTGGGGCCGCGGCCTCGGTCCGGGCTGCGCTGCCCCGCGCCGGGCACGGGGCAGCCTCTCGGGCCCTCTCTTCTCCCCGCATCTGTGGAGCCTTCTCTCCCTCCGTCTGAACTTCATGCCGCTGCTAGGACCCGAGCAGCAGGGCCACGGCCCCTCAGTGAAGGCCACTTCTCCCTTCCTCGGCCGGCTCGTGAGATGAGAGCACGAAGGGCCAAAGCAAGGGCGGGAAAACTGCCGGGGGCCACGCAGCCCCACAGTGGCTTTCCTTAAACCCAACCTTACCGTGTTACCCTTAGGAAGTGGTGAGAATTCTAAAGACGTTTCGGATAGAGCACAGTCCTAAAGACTTCTCGGCAGGGGGCTTGTTGCAGTCCGTAAAAAGTAATAATCACTAAGCAAAAACACTAAAGCCAAAAACCACACTCTAGAGAGCTCTCCAGGCGGGCAGCTCTGTGCTCCGGCGCAAGCAACATGCAGACGGCTTCTGCCCGTGCTTGCCTGAGGCCCTGCACCACCGGTCCCGAGCAGTGCCCACGGCTCCAGCAACGACAGGCACCGCACAGCTGGTGGGACGGCGGCTGGCTGTTTTCTGAAACCAAGGAACAACACTGACCCACAGACCCAGGAATCTCAGAAGCCCCAGCTGGGACAGACACAGAGAAGCCACGGCCCCTCCGACTATGTTTTAGTGACACCACCTTCCCCCTTCCCTGTGGTATCACTGGAGACACCGGCACCACGGAAAGGCCCCAGTTCCACCTGCTGCCTCGTGGCCTGGCTGCGGCACTGGGTCTGCTGAGAGGATCAGGAACAAATGATCCTTAAAGAGGAGACAAACGCCGGCTCAAACCTCAGCTTTCCTTAGAGAGTGGAATAAATGCAGGGAACCACCCTCGGCTCCGAGGACTCGCCGGCTCCTGGCTGTCAGGCAGCACAGCAACAAGTAGAGAAAAACGAGGGGTTTTATACAAACAACACTGATGCTAGCTCCCAGGCTCCGCCGGGATGGGTGTTGGGGCACAGCATGGCAGAGCTGGGCCTCCAGGCGGGCCTGGGGCACCCTGGACTTCATCTTTATAGAGACGTGTCAAATGTGAAGTTTCTGAAGCTGCCTGTCAGCTATGACCCGTGATTCTGAGACTTAGGTGCCCTCCGCCACGCTGTGCGGCAGCGTGCCTGGCCTGGAGCAGGTGTGGAGAAGCCCAGAGGCCAAAACTGAAAGTGCCAGAAAGGGCTTCCCAGGCCACAGGGTGCTGCTCCCCAGAACCAGGGCTCAACAAGGGGGCACAGGCTGGGGAGCGAGGACAGGGAGACGTGCCGCCCATCGCCGGCCAGTGCAAGGGCCGGGCCAGTCAGGGGCAGGGTCAAGCCGAGGCCCCGGCGGGACGACGGCAGGAAGGGGTGTGGCCCAGCACCCCACAGGGAGGCACCGAATGAGCCACCAGACGTACCGAACGCCAGAACCAGCCAGAAGCCAAGAGGGGAGAGGAACCGCAGGAACCAATTCACCGGAGATCCGGATCCAAACCAGCAGACACCGACTTCAGCACAACTGTGACGGATATGGTCAAGAAACTAAATGACAAGACGGAGAATTTCCACAGAGACCAGGAAAACGCAAAAAGAATCAAGTGGAAAATCTTGAACTGAAAAACAGAATTCAAGTTTACGTAATAATTGAGTTGACAAGGAAATCAGACGCAGCAGAAGAAATGAAGCAGCAAAAGGTCGGAGGAAGTGTCCAGGCTGAAGCACAAGGACACACAAGGGCGAACGGAGGCCTGCCCGCGGAGAACAGCCTGAGCTGGAGTTACAGCTGTCACGGTAGAAGAGGCGCGAAGGGGACAGACGTCACCTTTTCTGAGAGGCTGAGCACTTCCCAAAGGCTCAAGGACCTGAGCGCAGGCGGGCGGGAGAGGAGGGCCGCGCTGGGAGCACGCGAGGAGACATCTCTGGGACCTCCTTGGGGGACAACCTAGTGGACAGGCAGGGCTCCCGGCAGAGGAGGGGTGAGGCCACGGCAGCCTCCCCGTCAGCTGTGAGCCGACACGGCCCAGGCCCCGGGCGAGCACCGCCGGCCGCGAGCGCGGGTGCCGCAGGCCCAGCCTGGTGCGGGGCTGGGGACGGGGCTTCCCCTGCGAGGTGTCGCGGAAGGCTCCGCACGCACAACTGCTGAACCTCCCGAAGGACTCGCATCTGTGAAATCAATACCACCCTGGCCTGGACGCCCGGTGGTGACGGAAAGCGTGCGTCGGGTTGCACGGGAGGGCCGAGAGTGAGCGGCCGCCCAAGGGTGCCCGGAACCCCAAGGGGGCACCAGGGCAGGAAAAGCACAGGAGGCGCCTGGAGCATCAGTAAGGACGTGCAGACAGACGAGAGCGCCCGCCATGATGGGGTGAATCAGGGGCACAGCGCCGGACTACCACCCGGAGCACGAGACAAATGCCCACACGTCCACACCGGCACGAGGACGTGGCTGAACAGACGAAGGCCCCCACGCCATTCCCCGCTCCCCAAGCCTGGGCTGTGCACACTGACTTCTCTCCCTGGAGAAACTGGGGAACGTGCCCCCGCCAGGCAGCCACAGCGGCACCAACAGCAAGAGGGCGAGGCGGGCGCCCCTGGGAGGCGACCCGAAGGGCGTTCGGCTCTGAGGCCTCCCCGAACCCATGGTGGAGCCCCGGCCAGCACTGCAGCCTGCCTGGGAAGTCCAAATGGGGGACGCTGGGGAGACGGCCACAGCCAAGGGGAACCCAAAGGGACGTGACGACAAAATGTCACGTGGGACCCGGAGCAGAAGACAGACGCTGGGAAAACTGAGGAAATCTGAATGAAATAACGGACTTCCGTTAATAACAACATATCAATATTGGTTCCTTAACTGTTACAAATGTGCCATACTGATGTAAAATATTAAGAATAGGGGAAACCGGGTGAGCTATATATTAAAACTCAGTATTATTTTTGCTATGATTCTGTAAATCTACAATTACTCTAAAATAAAGACTATAAAAAAGTAAGCAGCCTCCAATTAAAAAAAGTAAGCAGTCTCCAAATTTAAGATGTTAATTTTATACCCAGTAAATTGGATAATAAGGAAAACCTGCTGTGACGGCTCAGCTGCTCTGACCCTACCAAGTTCTTTGATGCAATCTTGTGGGGGCAGGTGGATTAGTGTTGATTAGGTTGGAATCCTCTGTTTCCATGGCGATACGGGCCCCGCCCACTCAAGTGGCTCTTGATTAAATCACTGGGGTTACATAAGAAGCTCAGGCAGAAAGAGCTGCTGCCGCCTAGAGAGGAACGTCCTGGGAGAAAACCCTTTTGAAACCAAAACTCTGGAGCAGACGCCAGCCATGTGCCTTCCCAGCTGACAGAGGTTTTCCGGACCCCATTGGCCATCCTTTGGTGAAGGTACCTGATTGTTGATGCCTTTAAGACTGTAACTTTGTAACCAAATAAACCCCCTTTATAAAAACCAATCCATCTCTAGTATTTTGCATAACAGCAGCATGAGCAAACCGGAACACCTCCCAGCAACGCAACAAGGGGCATGAGGTGGGGGCGGTGACCCCGGTCATTCCACGGACACTACGTGGTCACAAAGCTGTAGCAAGGGAGGGGCGGGCATGGCCCAGCGAGGAGCAGCTGGCAGGGGTGGGATGCGAGGCCACACATCTGTCCCCACATGCGGGCTGCACCTGCTCACCCGCCATGCCCCGGTGAAGGGCAGCCATGCGTCACCAGCTGCTCCTGGGGACACTGTCCTCCCAACCTCCCTCCAAGACAGGCGCTGCTCCTGAGCCTGTGGTCAGCCCTGAGAGTCCACCACAGGCTCCTGCCAGCCTGACCAGAGACAGCGGCTGTGCGTGCTCATACACATACCGTTGCGCACGCACGTGCACACACAGAGCCCACTCACCGCAGGTCACCAGGGCAGGCGGGAGGGATGCCTGGGTCCTTGTCTGGGCCTCAGAAGGCAGGACAGTGGGCAGCATGGCACACACACACGTGCACACTTGCACACCTATGCACATGCACTCACACTCAGCCGTTGCTCTTGGGTCCACAGGCCTTGCTGCTCTCCCTTTCTGCCTGCAGCACTTGCGAACCCGCGAGCTCGGTGCTGAGCCAGCAGCTGCGACCAGCAGGAGCCCGAGGGGAGAGAGGAGCTGCTAGGTACTCGGGCTCCGACCCCAGACCCTGCCTCGGCCGCCTTCCTGCTGGCCCGTCTGCTGGCTGAGCTCACACACACCCCAGAGAGAGCATCTTACTGATTTGCTTGCTCAGCCCTCCTCAGTCCCTCCCTGCCAGCTGTGGGTGTGGGAAGCGTGTGGATGCCCCTGGCAGAGACCCTCCAGCAGAGATGCCGTGTTGCCCCTGTGCTCGGACCAGTCCCTGCTCAGAGGCACTAAGAGAACAACGCTGGGAACCAAGGGTTGCAACCGGTGCCATGGCAGGGCGGCCACGGGGGCCCTGGACACGGCGCTCTGCTCAGATACGCAACACGTTGCGACACGCGGCCTGTGTGGGAGCGGCCCTGGTGCCAACGCCTGTCCCAGCCCTGAGTACCACGTGCTGGGGGAGGCCTCAGTTTCCGCAACTGAATCTAGGACGCCAATGGCCCTTGCTTGGGGGTGGGGAGCGGGTCGGTAGGTAGCCCCGCGCTGAGGCGGGCAAATGCTCACAGCACAGAGGTTTCTGCAGATGGGACACAGATGGGAAGCAGGGAGGGAGGGGACAGAGGGCACCGGGACAGGGACATCCTGAAAACAGAAGATGTGTCAAATCACAGAGGATGGCGTTGTCAACACCGTCAGAGATGCAACATGCTCAGTGACCTCACTGTGTGACCTCCACAGGGTCACTGCCTCTTCTGACCACGTGTGCCCCGGAAAGCGGGGCAGGAGCCGGTCCAGGCTGCGCAGTCGTGATGAGCACGTCCCCAGTGTGACACTGAGGCCTGCTGACAGTTGCACCCCACACCACCTCAGTGGCTGCTGAGAACCGAGCAGCGGCTCCCTCCATAGCCCGCTGCTTGTGGAGGTTCCCTTCTGTCACACAGCGAGGGCTGGGGTCGCCGGCCCGGGACCACGCAGCAGCGTCCGTGGGCGCGTTGGCTCTTTGTCACCCCCTAGTTGCCACCCGGCCACGGGGGCGTCTCTCCCACCCACCTGCAGGCCCCGTCCCGTCCCTGGGCTGCTTGTGCCTTTGAAGGCACCAGCGGCAAACCCGCCTTCTCCATGCGGCATCCTGTGGCGGCCGGTCGGGCTGCTGAGTGAGGGGGTGAAGGGGAAACAGGCGCCACGCGCAGCTGCTCTCTGCAAAGGTGCACCCCCAGGGCAGCCCGGGCTCCAGCCAAGGCAATAGGAAAGAGGCTGCCGGGCGCAGAGCAGAGCTCATGGGGAGAGGGAGCCCCGGGAGGGGCAGGTGCACGGTTGGTGCTCCCAGGGGCCTCCTGAGCAGGCACCGAGGGCAAAAGCCCAAAGGGAGCGGCACAAGCAGCAGGCAGCCGAGGCCGGGGCGGGGCGTGTGGTCTGCAGGACAAACCCGAGCCAGAGGCCAGGGTCAGTGCAGGGAGCGGCCACCATGAAGGCACAGGGTAACAGCTGTATCTCCTCTGCACAGAAGGGGATCCTGCTGCCCCAGGAACAAGGATGGAGGCTTCCGGAAGGCCGGAGGACGCCGCTATGTCGGTGGCAGGGTGTGCAGGGCCCGACAGGCCGTGCTGAGAGCGGCCGACACCCGTGACATCGCGTTTGGGGCAGAGCGGACTCGCTCTGCACGGAGCCGCAGGGGCAGAGCTGACTCAAGCTGGGTGTTAGTGAGGGCCTGGGGGTGGCCCCGGGAGCCCGAGGCTGCGGCCCCTGCTGTGCCAGCACATCGCATGGCTCTCCACTGCCGCAGGGCCCTGAAGACGGGGTGAGCTGGCGGCCCCCAGAGGCCACCGGTTCCCAGGCCTGTGAGGTGCCCGCCTCCTGCCCTTCATCACACCTGCCGTGCCCGCGCCACGTGCTCCCCTCAACCACAATGCAGACTTAACCGGAACAGAACTGAGAGTGGTCCCCAGGAGCAGCTTTTCTGAAAACAGAGAAGCTCAGAAAGCAATAAATTGACATTCTAAGCCCTAAGAAAAGCAACACCAATTCTTATTTTTGCTTAAAATAAACTTCGAAATGAATTTAATGATTATAATTCTCTCTCTACAAAGAAGAGCGTTTTGTTCCTTTTTTAGGTCACTATTGTGAGGGACTCTGCAAGACACCAGCTTTTGGAATGTGCTCGGGCTGCTGAGCGCAGCCTTGAGCTCAGAGCGCGAGGGGAGCAGAGGCGGAGAGCGGTGCTGGGGAGAGCGGGAGGGGGCGTCCACGTGGAGCGAGGGGCTTCAGGACAGAGGCCAGGTCCCCAGGGCCGGGGCAGGCTGAGGCAGGCCCAGAGCCACCCGCTGGCCCTCAGAGGCAGGGGCTCCGGCCAGCGATGTGCTCCCCATCAGGCAAATGGGACAAAATGTGTCTTCTCTCCCTGGGTCAACGTCTGGGGAAAAGAAGACAAGCTTTGCTTGGCCGTACAGGAAATAAGGTCAGTCGGCCATTTGGGATTGGGGTTGGAGGTTCAGGGATGGCTGGAGGTTTGAGGTCTTCCCACTGGGGCTCGTTGCCAGGTGGAGGAGTCGGGTCTCTGCCCTGCAGGTGACAGGGAGCTACTGAAGATTCTGTAGCAAAACCACTGACATGATCAGAGCTGTGTTTGAAGAGACTTGTATTTGAATTGGGAAGTGAAAAATAAACCATTTATTTGTTGACAGAGGTGGCAGGATGAAAGACGACCACGGTTCTCCATGTTTGGGGCTGATGATTGGCACTGCCGTGGGGAAGGTGGCAGAGGACAGGACCCTTCTCGTGGGCTTTTCCCCACAGTGCTAGGACAGGTACCCGTCAAAGTCAACGCCTCAGGAGTCTTCCCGGCTGTCCTGGTTATTTGCAGAACGTGTTTTGTTTGAATAAATATTTCCTGAATGGACTTAATGAGGGCCAGCTCAGTGCCAGGAGAGGGGCAGGTGCCAGGGACACAGGGCTGGAGGAGGCCCCTGCCCTCAGGACTCTGCAGCGAGGCTGCCGAGGAAGTCCAGGGCGCGGGCACGGGGCTTCTCTCCAGGTGGCGCTGGCACTGCTGGAGAGCCACCCTATATCACGACTCAAAACAGACGAAGGACCTAAATGTGAGAGCTACAACTACAAAACCCGCAGAAGAAAAGGCAGGGCTAAATCTTCAGGACTTTGGATTAGTCCATGTTTTCCTAGCTATGACTCCAAAAGCACAAACAACAAAAGGATAAACTGGACTTCATCAAAATTAAAACCTTTTGTGCTTCAAAGGACACTATCCACAGAATGGGAGAAAACATTTGCAAATCATATATTTGATAAGGGTTTAGTATGCAGAATATATAAAGACCTCTTTTAACCCAACAAATACCAATTTCAAAATGGGCGAAAGACTTGAAAAGACATTTCTTCCAAGAAGGAACACAAATGGCCTTATAAGCACATGAAAAGATGCTCGACATCATGAGTCATTAGGGAAATGTAAATCGAAACCACAAGGAGACACCACTTCACACTCACCAGGAGGACAGAAAATAACGAGCGTTGCTGCGGACACGGAGAACTCGGAAGCCTTGTGCACTGCTGGCAGGAGTATGAAACGGGCAGCCGCTCTGGAAAGCAGTTTGGATGTTCCTCAAAGAGGTGATCTTTTAAAATAAATAGAGCTGAGACAACGGGATGGCCATTTGGAAAAAGAAAACCTCAGACCACATCTCATCACACCCAAGAATGAACTCCCGAGGGTCAGAGATGCACATGTGGAAAGGGAAAGGACACCAGTGCCGTGGGAACATACAGGTGCCTTCCTCCAAACCCGGCTGAGTTTGGGGAAGATTGGCGACGACTGAAAAACCAGAGGCACTAAAAGAAAAGGCTGATAAATTTGAACACATAAAGATTAAAAACTCTTACATGACAAGAAAACAGCGTAAGTTAAAAAAAAAGAATTTTCAGACACTTTTAGTGACTGTAAACTACAGATAAAGGGCTAATATCCTTAATACACAAGGTTGAACAAGGAAATACCCAAAAGGCTACAGGAAAATAGCCCCAATATAAGATCAGACAACTGCAAATTGCTCCGTAACGGGGCCCCCGAGGGGGGAGATGCCCCTGCAGTTAGATCACACCCACCTTTCAACCCGGCCTTCACTCGAGGGGCCTCTCAGACAACAGCAAAACATACACGCATGGGGCGTACACGCGTGGGACTATTCACGCAGCATTATTTGCAACTGCAAAGTATTGGAAACTATTTAACATCCCCCCGGGACTGGCCACGCACCGGAGACCACGGGACAAGCATGGAGACGATGCCGAAGGGGAAGAGCACTGCAGGGCGAGCGAGGGGCCTCTCCAGCTGTGCGAGAGGCAGGGAGGCAGGAGTCGCACCCACATCTGTCTGTCTTTACAAACAGACACAGGAGGGAGCAGCCAAAGGCCGGAGGCTGCTGCCCACAGGGGCAGGGGGAGCCTTCCATGGACACGCCTTTCTATGCAGCTTTGACATCTGGAAGCAGGTTGATGGTCCACATATTCAAATAACAGGATTAAATCAGTAAGGACGGGGAGAGAGAACAGCTCACACTGAAACCAAATGGAACAAATGAACCCAATTGTGTTTCAATGACCATCATAACCACAGTGAAGGAAAAATGAATTGATCCACATAACCTATGAACACAGCCTGACTCAACACCCTCACTCCCGGGAGAAGTGTGCAGGTTGGGGTATGCAAACAAATCCTCAGTTTTTAGCAGTTTCTTGGTTGTGGGATGGGAAAGCACTTTTAGACATGTAATTAGATATATAACCAGATGAGCAAATGGGCAGATGCACGGATGTTCTCAGGAGCCGGTTCTTGTGAAGGAAGGGGCCATAAAAATACAGAATGGGAGAAGGCAAGAAAACACCCTGTGGAAGTGACTGAAACTGGAGGGTTCAGTGCAAACGCACTGCTCCCACACGCGTGAGTCTGTGAGCACATTCACGCTGGAAGGCACATGCGTGCATTCTGTGCCATGTGTGCGTACGTGCAAGTACTGTCTGGTCCTGTCTGCCGAAGGGTCAAGAAGCACATGTACCCCAGAGCGGAGCACACCAGGCACCCAGATCTTGCTCTCTGATACCAGGGTTCTCAGAGAAAGGATGACTGGCCCTGAAACATCTTGTTATTCCAGAAGGAAGTGCTTGGAGGTGATGGCATCACGGCCTCAGGAGCCAGGAGCCAGGAGCCAGGTGGAAGGACCTCACTGGCCAAATCTGGAAGTAATCATGCACAGTAAAGAATCATAGCCCATTTAAAACAAAGAATTCCTGAGTCCACACCAATGGTGAATGAATGGACAAATGAATGAATGAGGGAGAACACGGGTCTTGATCAGGCAGCATGCCACATGCCGGCCGGTGGCAACCATCCCAGCAGAGACAGGACCACGTAAGAAATGTCGCTCGTCAGCCTTGACGGGGCGAGATGCCTGCATGACCCATGGCACTTGTAGGCTGCCAGGGGGAAGCGGAGGCTCTGCTGGGGACTTAGGCAGCCCCTCAATCGGGACAGAAGTGACGTCACCACGAGGGGCTTGCAGACGTGGCGCCTAAGAGAGACACGCATCACTCGTGCAGTGTCCCCCTGAGAACACGCAGGACAGACCCACACTGAGCAACGTTCTGCTGTACCAGATGCAGCCCGACTGCAGGCCAAACCCCGCCCTGGACGGGGTCCCCCAGGAAGGACGTCACTCAATCCACTGGCCAAAGGGGATAAGAACAGCAGAGGAGACGAGTCCAGGAATGGCACAGAATTCACAGCACCTGCCAACTGCCACATGGCCACGTGCAAGCATGCCCCTTAGGGTGAAGGACTCAGGGCTCCAGGGCCCAGAGACATGAGACTCAGAAAAAACACTGTGTGGAGAGGGAGCGCGAGCAGGCGAGCGCACGGGGGTGCCCACCCAACCATGCTTACTCTTGCAACTTTCTGTACGTGTAGAGATATTTCCAAATACAAAGCTAAACGTTAGAAAAATAAAACCAAATGAAACCCCCTACAAGCATCCACCTGCATCAACCCTCAGGGGGGCATGGTGAGCCGGGCACAGCCCCAGGAAGGCCCCTGGGAGGGAAGTCCCACCTCACAGTGGGGGAGAGGCTGTGGGCACCCACATCCCGAGGGGAGGGGCCAGGAGGTAGGGGAAGCTGGGGGGTGCAGAATTCTGAAATTCAGTCACAAAGCACCTGCACAGTGACGCCGGGCCCAGGGTTCGCGGCCCAGGCGGCAGCACCAGCTTCCTGCCCGACAGGGGCCCCGTCTCCCTACCTGGTGCTCGACCCTGCGATCCTGGAGTCCTGGGTGTCAGCGCCGTGGCCCCCATATTCGTAGTCCTGTGTCTGGGCCATCGCCCGCAGTCTGCTCGGAGCGGGGTGGGCAGCGTCCGTGGGTCAGGCGGCCTCTGATGTCAGACAAGGGGGTGCCGCGCTGTGGAGTGGAGAAGAAGCTTTAGGCAAACACCTCAGCACACACCTGGACCTCAGGAACCCAACAGGAGCCGTCCCAGCCCACACGCCACAGGCAGTGGCAAGAAGCAGACCACGCTTTCCAGCACCCAAAGGGCCCTGGGTCAGGGACCCCCGTGTCGCTGAGAGAGCCTGCTCCCTGCTCCCCTCCAACCAGGATCGGCCTGCACCAGCCATGACACTCATGAGCCCCTTGCCACACGCCGGAGCCCGCGGGGAGCAGGAGCAGGGCTCTGGGGACTACGGGACACAGGCCCTGCCCGGGACACAGGCCCTGCCCGGCCGTAGCATCTTCAGCAACAACCAGGGACAGCACACTGCCGGCAGCCCCTGCGTGACGGACACAGAGAAGTGCACACACGTATGACCTGGTGTGTGGCAAGCGTGTCACTGCCTGCAAAGGGGCTTTTTGAAGGCACTGCTGTGTTGATGGGAGGCACAGATGAGAATAATAATCTCAGCCTTACCTCAGCCAATGGATAAGAATTAATTCTAGAAAAGTCGCAGATCTAGTTAAAAGTGAGAGTAAGGCTTTTAGAGACAAGTATGGGAGAACATGCTTAGAGCAGGGGTGGATATGATATCCGGCAAAAGCTCTAACCAAAAAGAAAAAAAATTAATAAATTGGACTGTGTTAAAATTCTGTTCATTGAGACACCATTTTGAGGGTAAAAAGCGAAGTGCAGAGAGGGAAATATTTGCTGTATGTATATAATAAAAATACACACACATACCATCTCTGGCAAAGGACTCATATCCAGAACACAAAGATTCCCACAAATAAATAAGAAAAAGGTAGATAATCCAATAGTAAAACAGACAAAAGACACACATTTTAGAGAAGAGAACAGCTAAACGGTTAATAAACCTCACTGTGAGTGCTGTGACGTCGGGACGCTCCAGAAGTGCTGGAACAGAGAAGACGGCTGGGAGGCTCCCGGGCTGTCCGTGAACTGCACACAGCCTTTTCCTCCCTGCTACAGGAACGTCTGCACGACCATTCATTTAAATGTGTACCAGGAATGCCATTTTAAAAAATGAAACTCAAGTATTTCTAACTTCCTAAATGTCTTGATTGTATAACTTCAAGATTTTTACAAGTAGCAACAGAAG
Source organism: Bradypus variegatus (assembly GCA_004027775.1). Taxonomy (NCBI): domain Eukaryota; kingdom Metazoa; phylum Chordata; class Mammalia; order Pilosa; family Bradypodidae; genus Bradypus; species Bradypus variegatus. The sequence goes on along the minus strand of PVKY010001811.1, from coordinate 15,859 downwards.
TCTCAGTGAAATTTTGAAAAACATAGTCAGAGATGGAGCAAACGTCTCCATGAAAGAAACTCGAGAAGGGCCAGAGGGCGTCCAGGACAGTGGTTTCAGGCTGTAAGCATCCAGGGAGGGGCATCCGCAGTGCGTGGCGGACTTAGATGAAAAAGTGGAGAAACCACATCCAAAGGACGGGGTGAGTTTACTCAGCCGGGATGGCTGCCCAGCGCTGCAGCGGGGAGCCGGCCACCCAGCAGGGGAGGGAGCACTCTCCACTCCCGTGCACCCATCTCAGCAATTCGCTGGGGAGGGCACCCCTCCCAGCCCCGCAGCCAGGAGCTCCTGTGAGGGAACCTGGGGGCAGCAGGCCGTGTTGACTCTCCCTCCATGGAAGTCTGTGCATGAGCAAGAGGCGGGGACAGGTGAGGGCACCACACGGAAGCGCCAGGAGCCCTTCCCAACCCCAGAGGCTCACGGGCACACAGCGGGCAGGGAGCAGGGCAGGTTTGAGCTGGAGGGTGAGACAGGCAGCCCCACAGCCTGAGGGTGACCCACTCAGAGGCCCGGGAATCATCAGACCCCAGTGCCCTTGTGCACAGGCCCAGATCGCAGCACCCAGTGCACGTGGAGAATGGCTGCACTGACTGGATTCCCACCTGGTTTGGAACCCACTCAGAGTGCAGGCGACGTGGGGGGGAAGGCTGGCTTGAGGGAAAGAGGTGGCTCAAGAGCACCATTTGCTGGGAAGACAGGGAAAGTGCCTTTGGCTCATATATATATGTTCAAATACTCCTGCATTTCCCAAAATAACCTTATCAAGATAAGCCAATAGAAAATCATAAAGAACATGAAGAAACAAGAAGATATGGACAAGCAAAATAACGAAATTAAAAAGCCAGAGGAGACACAGAACTTGGAGCAATCAAACAAAGCAGAACACAGAAATCTCCAAAATAACTTCAAGGAGTTGGCTAAATTCACAAAGGACATCAAGAGGACTCTAGAAGAGCATAAGGAAGAATTTGAAAGAGAAAAAAATAGCAGATCTTTGGAAATAAAAGATATTGTTGCTCAAATTAAAAATATACTTGAGACACACAACAGCAGATTTAAAGAGGCAGAAGAAAGAATAAGCAAACTAGAGGACAGGTGATGGAATGTCAAAGCACAAAAGAACAAATGGCAAAAAAAAATTGAAATGGATCTCAGGGAAATGATGGACAACATCAAGTGCACAAATATAAGAATCACTGGTGTCCCAGAAGAAGAGAAAAGGGCTAGGCAGAGTTTTGAAGACACAGTTGGGGAAAACTTCTCAACACTTCTAAATGACATAAATATGCAAGTCAAAGATGCTCAACGAACTCCAAATAGAATAAACCCAAGTAGAATCACTCCAAGACACATACTAATCAGACTGTCAAATGCTGAAAAGAAGGAGAAAGCCCGGAAAGCCACGCGAGAGAAATGATTCGCCACAAACAAGGGAAACCACATAAGACAAAGTGCTGACTACTCAGTGGGCACCGTGGAAGCAAGAAGGCAGTGGTATGACATATTTAAAATTCTGAAACAGAAAAATTGCCAGCCAAGAATACTTTATCCAGCAAAGCTCTCCTATGAAACTGAGGAAGTGTTTAAAATTTTCACAGATAAACAAATGCTGAAAGACTTCATTAACAAGAGACCAGCCCTGTAAGAAGTATTAAAGGGAGCTCTACTGGCTGAGAAAAATAGAGAGACAGGCCTGGAGAAGTGGACAGATTGAAGAGTATTAGTAAGGGTAACTTAAAAGACAAAAAGAGAGGGAAACAATAGGTCTGACAACTGAAAACCAAAGAATGGCTGAATCAAGAACAGCCTTCACAGTAAAAACACTGACTGGAATGGACTAAATGCCCCAATTAAAAGATACAGATTGGCAGAATGGATTAAACAGCGTGACTCATCTTAGACCCAGCAACACAAAGGGACTGAAAGTGAAAGGATGGAAAAAAATTGTTCCATACAAGCTGCAGCCAAAAGAAAACAGGGATAACTATATTAATATCACACAAAATAGACTTTAAATGCAAAGATGTCATCAGAGACAAAGAAGGACATTATATATTAACAAAACGGACAACTGACCAAGAAATCATAAATCTTTATGCACCCAAATCAAGGGGCTCCAAAGTACATAAGACAAACATTGGCAAAACCGAAGGGAGCAACAGATATTTCTACAACAATTGTGGGAGACTTCAATGCACCACTCTCTTCTATAGATAGAACAACTAGACAGAGGACCAATAAGGAAACTGAGAACCTAAACAATGTGAGCAATGAATTAGACTTAGTGGACATATATACATCATTACTTCCCAAATTACCAGGATATACATTCTTCTCTAGCACTCATGGAACATTCTCCAGGATAGATCATACACTGGGGCACAAAACAAGTCTCAATAAATTTAAAAAGACTGAAATCATTCAAAGCACATTCTCTGACCATAATGGAATGCAACTAGAAATCAACAGCCACTAAAAGCAGTGACATGAACAGACATTTGCACACTGATGTTCATAGCGGCATTGTTCACAATTGCGAGGAGTTGGAAACAATCTAAGTGTCCTTCAACAGATGAGTGAATAAACAAAATGTGGTATATACATACGATGGAATACTGTGCAGTAGTAAGAAGGAATGAGGTCCTGAAACATATGGCAACATGGATGAATCATGAAGACAAAATGCTGAGTGACATAAGTCAGACATAAATGGAGACAGTGAATGTTGTTACCACTACTGTGAACTCCTGAACAATATAAAATCAGTGGCCTAGAGATAGAAGCTAGTGTGGAAGAATGATAATCTACTATGTACAGACATGACAATGAGGGTGAATTAAAGGTATGCAACTGCACGGAGATGAGGATACTTCCTTAATCGGATTATAAGTATCAGTGCCGCACTGAAGGTGAACATGACTGGAAGGGTTGTTTAAAGGTATGTATCTTACAACTGCTCGCATGATCTACTTCTAAGGTATGACCCTAGAACAAAGAGTTAACAACAGAGTGGTATATGTGAAGAACTACATATTGCATATTATAGACTATATTCAATAGGAATACCTTACCATACTAGGGATAATTAGGAGCTGATAAGAGCTTTGGGGTGTTTTGGGCTATGAAAATTGTTTAAAATTTGACAGTGATAATGATTGTACAACTAAGTGAAGATAATGTGAGACACTGATTGCTTATCTCAGACAGAACACATGCTGTGTAAACTTAGGAATCCCCTACTTAATAAGTCAAGCCCTCAATCTTGAGGCTTGCTGTAGTGAAACTTATGGCTATAAAGGAGAGGCTAAGCCTATTCAGAATTACACCTAAGAATCACCCCCAGAGAACCTCTTTTGTTGCTCGGATGTGGCCTTTCTCTTTCTAAGCCCAACTCTCCAAATAAATTCATCATCCTCCCCGCTACATGGGACTTGACTCCCAGGGGAGTGAGTCTCCCTGGCAATGTGGAACACGACTCCCAGGAATGAGCCTGGCCTGGGCATCAAGTCACTGAGAATGCCTTTTTGACCAAAAGGGGGAAAAGAAAGGTAATAAAATAAGGTTTCAGTGGCTAAGAGATTTCAAATAGTCAAGAGGCTTGTCCTGGAGGTTATATTATGCAAGCTCCAGCTAGATATGCCAAATGCCAAGCCCTAACCAACAGCAGTCCTGAAAATACTAAAGAATACCCAGGTCCCCATCTGAGACTCTATAGAAGTGTCACTCACTAAGTTTAATTTCCAGAAACTTAAATCCCCAGCGTGTTTCCATGCCAGCTAAGTTCCAAACCCAGAGGCAACAGCTTCTCCAAGAACTTCGACAAGGTGCATCTGTCTTCCCTATAATGTCAACACCCCTTTTCTACATGAAGAAGTTAGGGTGGTCACTGCCCAGACATCCGTGAAGATTAGAGACAGTGATCAAATGAGAGAGAAGGTTATCAGCTGACAAGACAGGATTTTACAAAGGATTATGAATACGGAATCTTTATATAATTTTTAAAATTTTTTTATATTTTATGTATTTATTTTTTTAGTTTCTTGGGTAGTAGACTAGCTAGACGGAAACAACTGACATGGTGGAAATGTAACTTATAACATGCTTTGAAATTGTTTCTACAGCCACTTATTAAATTGTAATTTGAAAGTTATCACCTTTCCGTATATGTGTTATATTTCACAGTAGGGAAACAACTGAAACTGTGGAACTGTAACCAATAATATTCTTTTAAATCTGCTCTCTAACCACTTGTTAAATCATAGTTTGAAAGTTATCTCTTTCCTGTATATATATTATATTTCACAATAAAAAATGTAAGAGAGAGAGAGAGAGAGAGAGAGAGAGAGAGAGAGAGAGAGAGAGAGAGAGAGAGAGAGAGGTTGCTACAACAGCCTGACAGCATCTCGGATCGTCCTCTTCTACCTGTGCGCTGCCTCTTACTCCTTATTGAATCTCATTTCCATTCTTCAAGGTTGGACCAGACCAAAACGACCACTGCCAACGCATCAGGCTGACCCCACTTGTCCTTCCAGACTCGACTCGTGCATCACCTCCTCCAGAAACCTTTTCCGTCTGGGACAGACACCTGCCCTGGGGACCCCAAAGTCCCAGGTCTTGAAATAAGGTTTTGTTCATCCTCTAATGCTGCTCTTCTGCTTTCAAGTTATGATTAGCATTGGTCCTCTGCATTTCCACATGAATTTAAAAATCAGCTGCTCAATTTCTACAAAATAGCCTTCTAGGATTTGATTGGAATTATTATGGATCTGCAGATCAATTTGAGGAAGATTAACATCTTAAAACCATTGACTTCTGATCCAATAGCAAAATAATGATGATGTTCTTGTTGTTTTGTTTTAGACTTTAAGTCCTTTTTCTCGCCTTACTTCACGTCTAACGTAGACCTAAATAAATGGAGAGATATACCATTTATTTGGGTCTCCTTCCTTTCAGCAATGTTGTGTGGTTTTCAGTGTACAGCTCTTGCACATATTTTGTCAAATTTATTTGATCACTGTCTCTAATCTTCAGGGATGTCTGGGCATTGACCACCCTAACTTCTTCATGTAGAAAAGGGGTGTTGACATTATAAGGAAGAGAGCAGATTTCAAAGAATATTATTGGTTACAGTTCCACAGTTTCAGTTGTTTCCCTCCTTTCCCATCTGGGAGCTCCAATTCACACGTTAGGCTCTAGAAGTTGTCTTACAGCTCAGTGATGCCCTTTGTGCCTTGTTTTAGATTTAAGTCCTTTTTTTCTCCTTCATTCAGTCCGAATAGCATCTACTATTTTGTCCTCAAATTCAGGCATTCTTCTTCAATGCCTAATCTGCCATTAATCCCATCCAGTGGATTTTGCATTCAAATGTTCTAGTTTTCAACTCCAGAGGTTTTCTTTTTTTTTTGTATTTTCCATATCTCTAGTTAACATGTCCAATCTTTCCTCTAGCTCCTTGAACATACAGAATAGTTACAATAATTATGTCAATGACTTTGCTAATTCTAACATCTTTGTCAGTTTTGCTTCAATTTTGATTGATTTCTCAATTCATTATCTTTCTTTGCATGCCACGTAATTTTTCACTGGATGCCAGATATTACCAGTTTTATCCTTTTGGAAGTTGCATATTTTTGTATTCCTATAAACATCCCTGAGCTTTGTTTTGGAAATCAGTTAAGTTCATATGGAAATAATGTGAGCCTTTTGTTCTTGTTTTAAGATTCACTAGTGGGATGAGAGACGCATTTATTCTGGAGCTAGTGGCCCTCCACCATGAGGCAAGACCGCTGGGCACACCACTGAATTCCTGCAAATTACAGCATTTTCAGCCTGCTGGGGCAACAGGCTCTCCCCACAGCCTCGTGAGAGCTCTGAGCACTGCTCACTCGTCCTTCTGGTGGTTCTTCCCTGGCCTCGGTGTTTTCTCACATGCATCAGTGCTCTGCAGAAAACCCAAGGGGAGCTATGTGCACCGATCTAGTCCCCTCTGGCTGCAGCTCTTTGCTCTCCGGAGCACATCCGTCAGATTCTGCACACTTTGTTCCCCCTGAACACAAAGCTCCATCTACCTTACCCAGGGAGTTTGCCAGGCTTTGCCTGAGCCTCCCTCCTTGTAATACAACCTACAACAGCTCTGTGCTGGTTTGAATATATTATGCCCCCCAAATGCCATGTTCTTTAATGCAATCTTTTGGGGGCAGATGTATCAGTGTCGATTAGTTGGAATCTTTGGATTAGGTTGTTTCCATGACGATGTGACCCATCCAACTGCAGGTGATAACTCTGGGTAGATTTCTGTGGAGGTGTGATTAGTTTGCCTGAGCCCTATAAGAACTCAGAAAGAAGGAACTCAGTGCTACTGCGGCTTAGAAAGACATTTTGAAGACAGCCACTGGAAGATGACGTGGACATTTTGGAGAAGGCCATGTTAAAATGCAGCCTGGGATCGGCAGACGCCAGCCACGCGCCTTCCCAGCTAACAGAGGTGTTCCGACACCACTGGCCTTTCTCCAGTGAGGATACCTTATTGTTGATGTGTTACCTTGGACACTTTATGGCCTTAAGACTGTAACTGTGCAACCAAATAAACCCCCTTTATAAAATCATTCCATTTCTGGTGTTTTGCATAATGGCAGCATTAGCAAACTGGAACATGCTTTTATTGCAATAAGCCTAGGAAATTGTCAAGCTGATCTTAATTAATTATCATCTCACAGAAATCACCATCTTCTGTTGCCAGATGCTCAGTATTTAGAAACCACTGTGCCATATATTTTATCCAGTTTTTTTGGTGATGGCCCAGGTGGGGCTGTAAATCTGGTTCCTTTACTCCATCTTGTTTATAAGAGGAAGTCAGTACTTCTGTTTAATATTGTAGGGCTACACAAATAAATATTATGACTACATTATTTGTCTCCCCCACCAGAAGGTAAGCTCCATGAGGCCAGAGATGATGTCTGTTTTATTAACAGCTTCGTTCTTGACACAGAGTAAGCAATCGAACATTTGCTGAATTTCCTTAGCCCACCTGGAATTTTTTGGTATACTGTAAAAATAAGGATTTAAAATAGTTTTTTTAGGCTATCTACTATATGATTCCAAAGCATATGTGATCCTGAAAAGGAAAAACTGTAGTGACAGAAAAGAAATTGTGGTTGCCAGGGATTTGCTGGAAGGGGGTGGGGAGGGTTGAATGGAGGGGGCACAGGGGATTTTTAGGGCAGTGAAACACTTCTGTATAATACTGTAATTGTGGATGCACATAGTGTGCATCTGTCAAAACCCACGGAACTTACCACACACAGGGTGAACCTTAAAGTACACAAATTTAAAAGAGAGCATTTAGGAGGCTGAGGAATCCCAAAAGGGAATGAAAAACATGACAAAACAATCCAGCTATATTATAGATACATTAAAAAAAAAACTTCACTAAAGGAGGAGGGAGTAGACCTAGGACACTCTGGAAATGAGACGAAAAGGACTGTACGTAAGCAGTGGATCGAATCGGTCAAGCGGCTTCCCGAGGGGCACGGGGTAGCAACGCGGTGCCAGGCACACACACTGGGCAGGACGACTTCCAGGCTGCGGGGGTGGGGGCTTCAGACAAAGAAGGGGAGGCGGCCGGGCAGAGCCATGTGGCGATGCTGAGTGGGAGACATCTGCATGACTCACGCCTAGGAACACTCCTAGAGATGTGTGGTGTGCGTTGGCACACACAAACACGTCCTGTCCTGCCAGCAGAGAGGCCCAGGAACCACGACACCCCAGGAGCAAGGAGCACACCCAGCATCCTGAACTCGGTTTCCAACACCATTCTCACAGGGAAATGACTGACTCCCGGTCTGCGGCAAGAAATATACAAGACGAGCCGGGAGCATCTTATACTCCCAGGAAGTAAAAAGTGCAAAAAAGCAGTAAAACAAACACCTACGATGATGGTGTTATGTCAAAGGGACACAGGAGTCAACGGAAAGTGCCCCTTGTGGCCACTGGAACAATTTGAGCGATAACATAAAATCATATAGAATTATAATCAAAAGTATAAAATATCTGTAAGTCCATATTGCTATAAAGAAATGACTGATAAAATAGGTTAGTAAAGTGGGGAGAAGAGACAAACCTCCCCTGCAGAGGAACTTATGTAGAAGCTCCGCTCCCCACCCCGTAAGCGTGGGGGCGCAGGGCGACCTCCTTCCCAAGACGACAGGGTGGGTGTGAGGAAGGGCTTCCACGTGGAGAACTCACCAAAGCGGCTGCAGCTGGGTGGCCGCGGGCAGCACCCACCGTGACGGCGCATGCCCGCACCGTGCCTCTGGCAGGATGTGACGGAAAGGGCACGTCACCGTGGTCCCCAACACTCACACCCCGGGTTTCCAAGGAAGACGTCAGGCAAATACCAACTGAGGGACAGGACTTATCTAAAACATCACGACCATCCAAAATAAGGAATGTCTGAGACACTGTCACAGCCAAGGGCAGACTATGGGGAGGTGACAACTAAATGCAATGTGGCGTCCCGGAACAACAAAAAAGGACTTCAGGCGAAAACTAAGCAAATCTGAATAAATGCTGAGCTTTAGTTAATCGTAATGGTCAATACTGGTTCATTAATTTTAACAAATCTATTGCCCTCATGTGAGATGTTAGTTAATGGGGGACGGGCATGGGGTGGGTGCCAACTCCCTGCACGATCTCAATTTTTCCATAAGCAATTCTTCTTAGAAATTAGCTACCTAAAGGTCCCTGGCACCGGTCGCTGGCGTTCTCCACCGGTCATGATGCAACCGTACCTTTCACAGACCACACACAATCATGTTTAGCTTGCGTGAGTGCCGAAGGGGTTAGAAGTCGGCTCTGTCTAAGGGCTGGATGGCCCCCAGCCACTTATTCCTCCATCAGCACCATGAGGGCTTTAATTAATACAACCCCGCTATTTTTAACACAGTAAGATTTGTTCCCCTCATTACTCTATGTTGTCAAATTTTTATAATTGTCTCTCTTGTATGTTAAGATGAGCTTAATAATTAAGTTTCCAACATCCCTCACTCCAGTCTTACATACACCCAGAAAAAGTCCCACGGTGTTTTGACTACAGTCACATTTAAGACACCCACCGACTCAGGAAGAAGTGACATATTACTGGACTTGGTCTCCCAGTCAGGAGTACGGCAGCTTTCTTTAGATACAGCCCACACTTTTAAAGGTTGTTTCTCGTTATTTTTTTATTACTTCTACAGTTGTAAACAGTCTTTCTTTTTATTAGAGAAGTAGATTTTTGCCAAAATCATGCAGAAAATACCTTGCATTAGTGTGGTACATTTGTTACAACTGATGAAAGCACATTTTTAAAATGTCCTATTAACTACAGTCCGTGGTTTACATAAGGGTTGACTGTGCTGTACAGTCCTAAGGTTTTTTTTTAAATTTTATTCTAGTAACAAAATTTTATAAACAAAAATTCCCCCCGTTTAACCACATTTCAAAATGCATGTCAGGGGAGGAGGGGCAAGATGGCAGCATAGAGAGGAGTGGAACTTAATCAGCACCCAGGAACAACTAAACAACCAGGAACAAGCAGTAAATAATCTGGAACAACTGCTGGGGGACAATCATGGCTGTTCACATATCACACCAACCTGGATTGGGAAGACTATGCGAGATCGCAGCACAGAATCTGTAAGTAAAAACTGGGGAACTGTGCTGAGAAACCCCTCCCCCCATGGCAGACTTTGCTGCAAAACTTTGCTGTTGTAGACACTAGCAGCACTCTATCAGCAAGCGAGTGCTCAACTGGGGTTTTAATTAACAACTGTGGACTGCTGCACACAAGCTACAACCCCCAACAAGCAGACAGAGGCTGTTAGTGACAACTGACCTTAAAGAGCCAGAAGACTCGTCTGTCCCGGGAGGGGGAGCCCAGGGGACCAGATGTTATCTCTGGCCGGCGAGTGAAACTGGGGGACCTTGTACTGGCTCCAAAAGAGGGCTTTCTGTTCCTTTTTCTCTCTCTCAACCTGAGTGCCTCAGTGGAGAGAGCTGCAGCCATTTTCAGCTCCCAGCCTCTGACCCAGACAGGAGTGGAGACAACAGAGTCAGAGAGACAACAATTCACATGCAAATGGTAACTCCCTAGGGGTGTATCTTCCCTAAGAGGAAGGAGGTGGTGCTCAGCTCTACTACCCACCTTCCATTCAGAACCAGACCCCAGAGCCTGGGGGAAAACAGCCAAAACAGAAATTAAAGGGGCCACATCTCCTTACACCAGTCGGGAGCAATAGGCTGACAGGCACCTCCTGCTGGGCAGGTTAGGAAAAGCACAGCAGCTAGAGGCCTCACGGGAAAATAAGTTGTTCCTCTAAGATACACCCTGAATATAACTCCATTCTGAGACCTGCACCCATTCTGGTCTGGGAAAATCTGGCTGGGGTAACCAAGGAAACCAGATGCCTAGACAGGAGAAAACTACATTCTACACTAGGAAAAACAAAGATAGGCCCAGTCAAAGGAACAAACTTACACCTCAATCAAGATACAGTAGAAATATTTTTTCACTTTAATGAAACAATCTATTAAAGATTTTCAAAGAGATGTGCTAAATCAAATAAAAACCAAATCAATGCATTCAGGGAAGATTCAACAAAAGAGATGAAGGCTATAAAGAAAACACTGGGCAACCATAAGTTAGAAATTGAAAGTTTGAAAAAACAACTGGCAGAATCTATGGAAATGAAAGGCCCAACACAAAAGATGAAAAACACAATGGAGACATATGACAGCAGATCTCAAGAGGAAGAAGAAAACACTCAGGAACTGGAGAACAAGACACCTGAAATACTACATACCAAAGAACAAATGGAAAAAGAATGGAAAAATCTAAGCAACATCTCAGGGAATTGGATGACAACATGGAGCACATGAATGTACATGTCAATGGTGTCCCAGAAGGAGAAGAGAAGGGAAAAGGGGGCAGAAGCAATAATAGAGGAAATAATCAATGAAAAATTTCCATCTCTTATTAAAGACATAAAATTACAGATCCAAGAAACACAGCATACCCCAAACAGAATAGATTTGAATAGACCTATGCCAAGACATTTAATAATCAGATTATCAAACGTCCAAGACAAAGAGAGAATCCTGAAAGCGCCAAAAGTGATCCATCGCATACAAAGGAAGCTTGACAAGGCTAAGTGCAAATTTCTCAGCAGAAACCATGGAGGCAAGAAGGAATTGGGTGATATATTTAAGATACTGAAAGAGAAAAAAGCCACCAACCAAGAATCTTATATCCGGCAAAACTGTCCTTCAAATATGAGGGAGAGTTTAAAATATTCTCTGACAGACAATGAGAGAGTCTGTGAACAAGATACCTGCTCTACAGGAAATACTAAAGGGAGCAGTGCAGACAGATAGGAAGAGAAAGGAATGAGAGGTTTGGAACACAGTTTTGGGGGATGGTAGCACAGCAATGTAAGTACAATGAACAAAGATGACTGAGTATGGTTGAAAGAGGAAGGTTAGGAGCATGTGGGACACCAGAAGGAAAGAGCAAAGATAAAGACTGGGACTGTATAACTCAGTGAAATCTAGAGTGCTCAACAATTGTGACAAAATGTACAAATATGTTTTTACATGAGAGAGAATAAATGAATGTCAACCTTGCAAGGTGTTAAAAACAGGCTGGTACTGGGGAAAAAATAGTCAATGCAAACTAGAGACTATAGTTAACAGAAACTTTGTATTATGCTTCCTTTAATGTAACAAAGGCAATATACCAAGGTAAATGCAGATAATAGGGGGGCATAGGGGAGGGGTGTGGGACACTTGGCTTTGGTGGTGGTGTTTGACTCTTTATTCTACTTTGATTTAAGGTTATCTTTCCTTTTGCTGCTTCCTAGCTGTTGTGTTTTTTCTTTTTCTTTTGCCTCGCTACCTTCTTTGACTCTTCCTCCTGCTCTGTGGAAGAAATGGAGATGTCCTTATATAGATAGTGGTGAGGGTGGTGAACACATAAGTATGTAACTATACAGGGAACCATAGATTGTTTACTTAGGACGGAAAGTATGGTAGGTGAACAAAACCATCTTTAAAAAAAAAAAGGCTGACGAAGAAACCTTGAGGGCACTACATTGACTGAAATAAGTCAGACACCTAAGGACAAATATTGCAGGGTCTCACTGATATGAACTAATTATAATATGTAAATATATAGACATAAAATATAAGTTAACAGGATATAGCATGAGGCTAAAGAATGGGGAACGGGTGCCTATTATGAGCAGAATGCTCAACTAGGCTGAACTTCAGTGTTTGGAAATGTACAGATGGGACAGTAGCACGTTTTCGTGAGAAGAACCGACAGTGTTGAATGGTGCGTGGATGTGGTGGAAAGGGGAAGTTTAGAGTCACGTATGTCACCAGAAGGAAAGCTGGAGGTTAAAAGATGGGAATGTATAAAACAGTGAATCTTGTTGTGAACAATGTCTGTGATTAACTGTACAAGTATCAGAAATCTCCTTCATGAACTAGAACAAATGTATGACACTGTGTCTAGAAGCTAACAGTAGGGAGTACATAGGGGAAAAATATACCTATTGCAGACTATGTACTACAGTTAACAGTATTTTAACATTCTTTCATCAACAGTAACAAATGTACTATACCAAAACTATGAGTCAATAACGGAGGGGGGTGGTTAGGGGTACGGGAGGATTTGAGTTTTCCTTTTTGTCTTTATTTCTTTTCTAGAGTAATGAAAATGTTCTAAAAACTGGAAAAAAAATTAATTGTGAGAGATGCACAGCTGTATGATGGTGCCGTGGGCAACTGATTGTGCACTTTGGATCTCTGGATAGTTGCATGGTATGTGAACAATCTTAATAAAATTAAAAAAAAAAATATGTCGGTGCTATTAATTACACTGACAATTTTGTGTTACCATCACCATCATCCATTACCAAACCTTCTCCACTTTAAAGTTACATTTTCTGTTTATTTCTCACATGAAAGTTATTGGCTTTTTACATATTTATTTATCTGGCTATTTATTACTGTTACGATGACCACATACTGTTGTACGAGGACGCCCTGACATTTATCACCGTTATTTCATAGCTACCTGCAACAACAAAAACTTTCAGAGTAATGCTAAATAATCACAGCAGTGAGCATTTCTGTTTTGTTCCCAATTTCAGTCAAAACAAGCCTGGCCATTTTAACTTTTCTTCACTTTGGCAGCTTTAGCAGACGCTGATCCTCGATGCTGGGCGCTGAGGCGAGCGCGCCTCCGTCCTGCCCCAGGTGCACCGCCGGCGCCTCAGCGGCCACGTCCTGCAAGCGGCTCCCCCGCGGCCCGCTGGCTTCCCGGCTCGTCACACGCCGGCTCCGGGCGACAGGCCCCCACGCCCCGCTCAGCACTCCGCCGTGGCTCCAAGCACTTCTCCTGTGTCCAAACAGCCGGCCACCAGGTGGGCCTCTCCGGGCTCTGCCCCGTGCCCAGCAGGCAGACTCCGAACTGGAGCAACCAAGCCTTAAGGTGCCTGCGTTTCTCGCTTCTGCCTTAAGTCAGCGCACCGAGCTCAGGAAAGTGGCATCCCACTCAGCGTGGGGGTCATGGGGAACACGTGCACGCGCCCTGCCAGGACCTCCCTTTCTCCTCGGGCCCCCCAGGGCTGGGTCTTGCAGCAGCAAGGCCGCACCGCCCTCAGCCCAGCCCTCCTGAGGCCACCCTGGCTTCCACAGGCTGCAGCGACCCCACAGGTTCCCGACGATCGAGTCTGCTCCCCCTTTTCCATTGTTTTGGTGGTTTCAGTGAGTTTTGAGGAGGGAAGTAGAATAAACAAGGCTGTACTCAGCCATATTTCCAGAAGGCCCAACAGTGCGTGTAGTATACTCGGTTTTCCAAGTTCCAAACAACGGACTCGTCTGTTTTCTGTTCTGAAAGCCTGACTGTGTGCCGGAGCCTCAGCTCAGCCCGCGCACACTGATCCCCGTGGGCTGCATCTCCCTCCAAGACGTCCCTACCCCAGGCAGACGAAACTGGGTGCAGCCCACTCGCAGGCCACAGGACCAGTCAGGAGGACAGGGCCAGCTTTTAAAACTTTTCTGGGAAAGGAAAAGAGGGGCCAGACCATGGCACCTCGGAGAGGACAGGCTTGTCTGGGGCCAGCCATTGCGGCTGCAGCTTGTGGCGAGGTCGCAACACACAACGCACGCCTGGGGGGGGCTGCGACGGTGCAGTCCACTAGCCCTGGCTTCTCCTTCTGCTGCAATAAGGCGCATGGCAGGACCCCAGGGACGCAAACACCCTGGGCAGTGCAGCCTCTGCTGGCTCAGCTGGTGCCCCCGCTGCACCCCCACACTCCCCACTCTCCTCTGACCCCCACTTCTGCATCTCAGGAGCCATGAATCACGTCGTGAAGGAGCTTCTCAAGAAAGCAACCCCTCGTCTGGTGGTGCATGGCTTGCCACAGGCCCCCCGAGTGTGACACCTCGTTCACAGGCAAACACACACCAGGGACCCTGAATTACTGCTTACGCTAAGAGAACAAAACACGTGTTACACATACACATACCGGTGGCTGGACACCACAGAAACCTGGCAGTGATGTGGTGACGGGGTCTCGCACTGCCAGGGGCCATGCTGGGCACCCGGGGGGCTCCGTGAGCCCTGCACCGTCACTGTCGGTGCCCAGCCCGCTCTTCGGAGACTGCCCTCCCCGCAGGGGTCTTGCCTGTGCCAGGGCCCGCTGCCCTGCAGCTCGGCCTTTCCCGTGCCCTGCTCCAGGTGATTTGAGATGAACCTGTGCCCTTTCTGCCCCCGCTGCTGGTTAACTGCCCCCAGGCCAGGCAGCCCCTACCCAGGTGGCGCGGGGCCTGGGAGGCCACTCGAGGGAGAGCTGGGTCTCCACAAGGAACTGAGAGCACCAAAGGCAGGTACAGGACATTCTTGTTTAAATTTCCATAGGAGACAAGTGACGATTTAAAAACACTCTAAACAAGGAGAATCTCTTGTTCGTTACCGTTTCTCCAGGGCCTACAACCCAGCAAAGGCTTACTCTGTGTGAATAAAAACTGTTTTAAAATGAAGTAACTGGCTGGTTTCTCAACAGAAGGCTCTGTTAATAATGAGATGAAGACGACGGCTTGAGTCTGGAGGTGGCAGAAAGTGGGAAACAGACGCTTAGCTCATCGTGGGGCTGTGGGGGCGAGGAGGCCGAGGGCCAGCAGAAGCAAGGACGCCTTGGCCGCACGAGGACAGAGGCCACCTGCACTGGAGAAGGTGGCGCGTCCATGTGGAAAATAAAAGCCCATGAGAATGGGACTTGCCCCTATGTGGCTTGTTGCTGCAGAGGAGAGGCTAAACTTGCGTGTAGTTGTGCCTAAGAGTCTCCCCCTGAGTGCCTCTTTGTTGCTCAGATGTGGCCCTCTCTCTCTCCAACTGAGCCACCTTGACAGGTAAACTCTCTGCGTTCCCCCCAACGTGGGACCCGACGCCCAGGGATGTGAACATCCCTGGCAATGCAGGATATGACTCCCGGGGATGAATCCGGACCCGGCATCGTGGGACTGAGTGTATCTTCTTGAACAGAAGGGGGATGCAAAATGAGACGAAATAGAGTTGGTGGCTGAGAGATCTCAAATGGAGTCGAGAGGTCACTCTGGTGGGCATTCTTATGCACTATACAGATAACACCTCTTAGGTTTTAATGTGTTGCAATGGCTAGAAGTAAATACCTGGAACTGCCGAGCTCCGGCCCGGCAGTCTGGACTCCTGGGGATGATTATATGGTGGTGTAGATTGCAAGGGGTGATAGTGTGA
>PVKY010001810.1:0-29313 GCA_004027775.1 Bradypus variegatus | reverse complement strand
GTTCAATAGTTGTTTTGGTGGAGGGACTGATTCCTGGTGCTTCTTACTCTGCCATCTTTCCATACCCTGCACATTTTGACATATTTCCTTCCAGTCTTTTTATGCACTTTCACTTTTTAAACACAGTTTAGATCACATTGCATCATATATAATTTGTATCCTACTTTTTTAACATTGCAAAATAAACATTTCCCTATTACTTTAATATCTCATTTTAATGGATTATAATATTCCGTCACATCGCTGTATTACAATTTATTTAAAATTCTATGGTTGCAAATTTAGTTTGAACAATGCTCATTTAGTTCCTATTATATGCCAAGGTTTGGGGACTTGAGGCTGGGGCTTGCAGATATGATCATCACATTTGACAATGGGTATAACAGGGCTTTGATAAAATACAAAAGCGGGACATGATAGTACAAAAAAAAAGAAAGAAAAGGAAATCTTTTTCAGTAAGTAGTAAGTCCAAACTCTGTGTAGATGGGTGTGCATGTGTGTCTGTGCGACTGTGTGTGTGTGTGTGTGGTAGGGGAAGGGAGTCGGGCTTGAGCAGGTCAGTCCGTAGCCTGAAGCCTGTTTATGGGGGTCAAGGGTGTCTGATTCCAGCAGGGGTGTAGGCCAAAGGTCCTGCCTGGCTCATCTCCATTTTCCCTTCCTTCATCCTGGCTCCACAGACTCTTCCAGCTGGAGAAGGAGGCTGATGCCCTGGTGAATTTCCAGCAGTATTCTGCCCAGTTGCCGCCCTTCTATGAGAGCTCCGCCCAGGTCCTGCACATTGAGGTCCTACAGCATCTGACCGACCTCATCCGCAACCACCCCAGCTGGTCGGTGGCCCACTTGGCGGTGGAGTTGGGGATCCACGAGTGCTTCCATCACAGCCGGGTCATCAGGTGGGCATTCGACACTGTACATGTGCCTGCATGTGTGGGTGGGTGGGGCCATGGAAAGTCTCTCAGCCTTGCCTCTGTTCCCCTCCAGAAAGTCAACGTTGCCCAAATAGTTTGACCTAAAAAGGAAAAGCATTACCCCTGGGTTGGAACATAAGTGTGCTGAATAAAGTCAGAAGGAGAAACTGAATAATGCTGGAATACCTAGCAGTTCCAGGCCTGTGGCTGCTGTCTGGTACCCACAGGGAAAGTTAACCAACACCCTCATGCAGTGTCATCATCTCGAGAAGTGGTTATGTACCTGCACAGGGTCACTCAGCTGGAGAGGGCTGAAAGGGCTTCAGATCCCTGGTTCCTCCTTCTAAGGAGCTGGTTGCCTTTTTGGAAGCTGCAGCACCTCCTTTCATACATTCATTCAGTCCACAGGGCGATCAGTGGATGCCCTGGTGAGGACTTAGTGTGGGCCCTTCCACAAGACCTCAGCATGCCATCTGGCCTTGCAGTAGCCTCCCCTCCTCTGGTTCTCTGTTCTAGAAAGCTCTGTGGTTCTGGCTTCCAGGCCTAAAACTCAGATATCCTCATTGCACTTCCAGTTCACTGGCATGTTCTCATATGACAGTTCTGTACATTAACTTTGGCAGGAATGGCGTGCTGTTTTTCTTTTTTTTGTTGATAAGGTTGTTAAAGTCCAGAGAGGTTAACTGAATTACCTGAGGGTAGTGAGATTTCTGCGTCCTGCTCTGTGCCACCCACCTCCTGCTTCATGCCAGTGTGGCCCTGGGGCAGGTCTCATCCAGCTCTTCAAACTGTGCTAAAACCTAATACAAATCCTATCAAATACAAATAAATTCTGAACCCACACAAAGTTTGAACCACCCAACTGGAGTGTGACATGAATGTTTTTGAGCTCAAACAAAACCAGAAGGTGGGTATTTTTCCTGTCCCTGGTCCTGCTCCTGCTCCCGGGTGTCTCAGCACCCCTGCCCACCTGGCACCACACCTGCTCAGTTTCCCGACTTCCCTTGCAGCTGCGCCAACAGCACAGAGAGCGAGGAGGGCTGCACCCCCCTGCACCTGGCCTGCCGCAAGGGCGACAGGGAGAGCTTGGTGGAGCTGGTGCAGTACTGCCATGCCCAGATGGATGTCACCGACAACCGTGGAGAGACTGCCTTCCATTATGCTGTCCAGGGCGACAGCTCCCAGGTGCTGCAGGTGAGGAGGGGGCAGGGTGGGGCAACCTGTGTCGGCAACATCTCACTGTGCCCACAGTTCTCATTGGGCCCTTGGTCTAAGGTGTCACTCTGGTGCTCTCTGACCCCTTTGACCTTCCTGGAGGGTGCAGCCCCCTCCTTTGCTCTTCCCTCTGTGCACTTGTCAAGGAGACCTATCCTTGGTCACTTTGCTCCAACCCCTCTGGGGAATCCTCCAACTCTGCAAACTCAACTCAAGGCCCAGTTCCAGTCAATCAGTTTAGTTCAGCTTTTCCTGAGCACCTACTGTGCTTCCAACTCCCAGGCTGGGAGATTAGTGTCAGCCCCTGCCTGGAAGAGTGCATGGTGCAGCGAGACCCGCGCTTAACTTTTACAGGAACTCAAACAAGCAAAACAAAACTTCAGCTGGCTCTGGGTGGGCATTTGTGCCAGAGGTGCTCCTTCTGGTAACTTTTTGATTACCTGGGGAGAAGATTAAAAGAAGTCAGGAGTACATGGACTGAATGATGTTATGAAAAGGATACTTAATACATTTGCTTGAAAGGAAAAGGCAGAATATCAGGCAATATTTTATTGCTTGGTATATATCACTTCATTGCCCTTCTAAAGAATTTTTTCTTCTCTCTGCCTTGGGGACAGAATGGAGCTACATTATTCCAGAAAATATGGATTCCAGTCTTAGGATTAGTGCTCTCAGGGAGCACTGCCCCCTTCCTGAGAAACATGCGGTGCCCAGCATGGTGCCACGAAGACCCCTGCCTCAGTGCAGAGGGCACGTCCTCCATGCGTATCCACACTCACAACCAAAACTGCCCTTTATCGAGCACTGACCCCTACCGGGTATCTTATGTTTTGGTTTAGTTGATTCTCAGAATGCCTTCTATGGAGGGCTGGTCATTGTCCTCCTCTCCTTGTCAGGGAAACTGAAGTTCAGTGAAGTTAGGAAATATGCCCAGGGAGGGCTGCAGAGCTGTGAGTGTTGGGGCCGGCCCTCGAATCGGGGCCTCGCCACCAGCGCCTGCACCTGCTCTGCTGCTGTGCGGTGACCCTGGAGTCACACGGGTACCTGGTGGCCAAAACGAAGCCTCCGGGAGATGGGGTTCAGCTGGTAGCGAAGAAATAAAAGCCTCCCGGCTCTCTTTTTAATACTGACATTTTTTTCGTTAAAAAAATAATATGTACACATAGAAAAACAATTCAAACAGAACCATGGATATACAATGAAAATCAAGTATCACTCCCCCCCGGACCTCCATAGAGACAGCCACCTGTTAAAGTTCCTTGTGTGTTGATTCAGACATTTCACACCGGCGCAGTCTGCTGCCTATCCCCTCCAAAGCCTTTCTGGGTTGCTTCTCTTTGAGTTCTCATCAGTGTCCTTGTAGAGGCAAACTGCCCTTCTGCTTTGTCCTCCAAGAGAGACGGCCAGGTGGGTGCTGGGGAGGGGTGCACGCAGGGGGCCCGTCGACTTCTGGGCCCCTGCCTGCCCCTGATGGGCTGCCGTCAGCTCCTAGGAAAGAATGCTTCGGCCGGCCTGAACCAGGTGAACCACCAAGGGCAGACGCCGCTGCACCTGGCCTGCCAGATGGGGAAGGAGGAGATGGTGCGCATTCTGCTGCTGTGCAATGCCCGCTGCAACGTCATGGGGCCCACTGGGTACCCCATCCACACTGCCATGAAGTTCTCCCAGAAGGGGTAAGATCTTGCTCCCCACTGCCCCCACCCTAGGCCCCCCGTCGGCTGGGCCTCCAGCTACCACAGCATCTGCCTCACCCCGAGTGAGCAGAGTCCTCCACAGGTCTCTGGACACCCCAGCATCAGAGCAGGGGCCCCAGGCCCACAGTCTCATTAGATACATGTTAGATGCTGGTGCCAGAGGTGGGCCTGGCGCCAAGAAGGCGCTTGATCAGTGCGTGGTGGGTGTGAATCTCAGCCCACAACCCAGCTGTGTGGGAAATGTAGCATTTAACGCTTTTCCATAGTGCAGCTTAATTTCTGACCATGAGCCTACCTCTACCAAACTGGAGAGACCCAATCTTAGGCCTCCCAGGTCTCCTGCTTTGCAGCTCCCCTGTGACGTTCCAATTCTGGAGTCTCATGTAAGCTCAAGGCTTGAGGGGTCCCGGGTTGTCTTCCACTCATGCCCACCTGCCTGAGCCCAGCAGCCCCTCACAGGACTGCTTGGCAGGGCCCCATCTATCTAGACGCTTTCTTCCTTTCTGGCTGCTAGCTGGCGCCCTCTGGGAAGCAGGGGCCTGGCCTATGTTTTGTAGAGCACTAGACCATTCTCTCATGTCTTCCCTTCTCCCCAGACCCGGGAGTCTCAGATCTCAGGAATATCCTCTTGTGTGTGTGTGTATGTGTGTGGTGGGAGTGGGAGGAGTGGGATAAAAGACGAAAAGGAGATAAATGTCTCAAAATATGATACAGCAAGAACAATATCCTGAATGAATGAATGAATGCACAAATGAATGAATGAGACAGTCACCCTGCCTTGGGCATTGTGCCACGTGCTGGCCTTAGAGGGCCAACTAGAGGTGAGCCCTGACCCAAGCTGCTCCACTAGAGGAGACATCCACAATTCACACCTTTCAGCAAGGAGAGATCCCAGAGGGGGCAGCACTCTCTACCCCCAGCACCTTGCTGCCCCCAGGGGCCATTGCTGTTCTCTGTAAGTCTGGTCCAAGCTTGGACATCCCCCCTTTCCTTGATTCTCCCTGGCATGGCCAAAATGAATGAGCACCTACAGAAAGATTTGACCAAATTATTGGAGATACAATCACCACCCCCATGCCTAGGAGTCAGGTTTCCTAACTGCAGGTTGCTCCCCAAACGGACACCAGGTGACCAGGACGCTCTTCTGTACACAAAGGCCTGGCACCATAGCCCCATAGGATTCCTGTCCAGGAGCCTGGTCACCTGCTCTCTCCTCAGCCACCTTCCCACTCTGCCCCCACACAGATCCTCATTTCTCAAGAGGATCATCACACATATAGTACAAAGTGTCATCCCGTGCCTTGAGTGTGCCCCTGCTGTTGCACATGGCTGTGTCCCTCCCAGGGCCCCAGCAGGGAAGCCCCTTCACCACGAGGTGGCCAGCACGGCTGTACTCGAATCACTCGTGTTCTGTGTGACTGACAACAGGCGTTCCATTCACAGCTCAGATCTGGGACCCCCTCTGCTGTTTGCCTCCCCCCAGCTGACCTTCACTGAGCGCCAGGTGTGCCTGGGACAGCCCAGTGCTGGAGTCCCTGTGTTGAGGAGCTCCTGCCTGGGAGGGGAGCAGATGATCCCCACCAGTGAGACAGGAGCTGAGATGGAGGGTGCGTGATGGCTGCTCTGGGGGAGTAGAGCCTGAGCTGAGCTATTTTAAAGATGAGGTAACCAAGGCTTAAAGAGGTTAAGCAACTCACCAAGGCCGTGCAGCTATTAAGTGTCAGAGCTGGTTGTCTAGCTACTGCACTCTTAGCCACTCTGCCATACTGCTTCCTACAGGATGCAGATCAACACCTGAAACACGGGTGAGGAGAGGGGTGGAGGGAACTGATATCAGTGAGGGCGAGCTGTCCCAGGCACAGAACTAGGCCCTGAGGTATACTGTCTTGTTTCATCCCTCACCAGTCCTGTTAGGACTATCCCCCTGTGTCAGAGAGGCTCCATTGCTCTCCAGAGGTCATCGGCAAGGAAGTGGGGCTTGACGTCAAGCCTGTCTGATTCTAAAGCCAGCACCGGTGAGCACATCATTGCTGGTTGAAGTTATCAGAAAGGGCTTCCTGGAGGAGGGGGTTGAGATGTGCTTTCAGAGGCTCAGTGAGTCCTCAACACGGTATCTTGTCTAGTTTGCCACAGCTGCTATAACAAAGTACTACAGACTGGCTGGCTTAAACAACCAAATTTTTAGTCTTATAGTTCTGGAGGCTAGACGTTCAAAATTAAAGTGCCATCAAGGCCATGCTTCCTCCCAAAGGAGAGAATGCATTCCATGCCTGTCCCCTGGCTTCTGGTGAGTGGCTGACAATCCTCGATACTCCTTGGCTTGGGTGGCAGTACCCATTCTCTGCCTCCATCATGTGCCACCTCTCTTTCTGTCTTTCTCTGCCTTACTGACGTGTGTCCAAATTCCCTCTGCTTATAAGGAACCAGTTGTATTGGATTAAGAGCCCATCTTAGTCCAGTTTGGCCTCACTTTAACTAAATGAGTTGAGCTCCTTTAGTTTAACTAAATCTTCTTCAAAGATCCTATTTCCAAATGGGGTCACAGTTCCAGTACCTTTTGGGGGACACAATTCGATCCCTAACACACGATGTACATTCCAGTTGGTGTACTTGCAGCTTTACTTGCAGGTGGAACTCTTGCCAGCCATCGACAAAGCCCCAGGCCGTGGCCTCTTCCAGCACCAGGCCAACCCGCCAGCCTCCCCTCACTCCCCCATGGCCCCTTTCTCCCCAGGTGTGCTGAAATGATCATCAGCATGGACAGCAACCAGATCCACAGCAAGGACCCTCGCTACGGAGCCAGCCCCCTCCACTGGGCCAAGAATGCAGAGGTAGGGAGGGAAAGTCTGGGGGTGGGCAGTGGACAGGCAGGGGGCAGGGTCCCCGAGCCCTTGGTTCTCTGACTACCTGCGGGAAGGAGGGTCCTAATGGGGCTCTGAGGATGGCACTAGGGGCCTGATCTCAAGGGGCCCCACAGGCAGGCAAGTCCACGGAGAGCTGAGCTCCTAGTGCCGCCCCGTGCTCCTGGCCGGGCCATGATTTCCCCTCTGAGCTACAGTTTCTTCATGGATGAATTGGGGGTCCAATGGCTTGCCCATGGAGGTTTTGTGAAGTCGTGAGAAAATTCTTCACCTGTTATAAAGAGCCCCACAAATAGACTGTGGTGTCATGAAGATGATGGCAACGATGTCAGGTCTAGCAACATCCACACAGCCTGGCTGGGCATCCCCTCTGGAGCCTAAACCAAGCTGTCTGCCTGGAGGGCAGAGGCCTCTGGGCTCCATCGCCAGGAAGCACAGCTCACACGTACATTGTGCATCATGCACTGGGGACCCCCACAACCCAGCCTGCTCTGGAATGTGATGGGCTGGGTGAAGGAGGCCGCCTCCCCCCTCAGAGTGCCTTCTGGGTTCCAGGAGCAAGACCCAAGGCAGGCTCTCTCGTGAGTGTTTCGTCACTAATTGTCCCCACACTCAGGGAGGCGGGGCTCACAAGAGAGAAGGTGCAGAGGGTGCAGGGACCCAGGCAAACTTCCCCAGCTGGGATGAGGCGGGCTGGGGTTCAGGCTTGGTTCTGCCCAGCTCCAAACCCAGAGCCTTTCTCCGTTGTCCGAGGCTCTCCAGGGCTGCTGAGCGGGCAGGGATGTGGGTTGCCAGGGCCTGGGGAGGGCATCATGATACCTTTGCAAGGTTCCAGGAAGTGCTACAGGAAGCGGGGCAGTTCTGGGGCAGGGCTCAGAGGGACCCTTGCAGGGAGTGATGAGATCCTGTCAGCTCCCGGATAAGACCTGGAAGCCCTCACACCAGGTGGCACGCTTTTAGCTTTTCCTCCCCTAGTTCCTGGAGTGCTGATGGTGTGGGAGTCTGGGTCTATGGCCACCCCCAGAATCGGGGCTGCCACCTGGGCTCTTCCCTGTTGCTAGTGTTCCAGTGGCCTCGCAGGGAAGAGGAGGCAGGGCCGGGGGCTGCCCAGTGCAGCCCACCATGGCTGCTCCCCGAGTGCCCCGTGACACGGGCCTGGACCCTGTCGCCCACAGATGGCTTGCATGCTGCTGAAACGGGGCTGCGATGTGGACAGCACCAGCTCCGTGGGGAACACAGCTCTGCACGTGGCCGTGATGCGCAACCGCTTCGACTGCGTCATGGTGTTGTTGACCCACGGGGCCAACGCGGATGCCCGCGGGGAGCACGGCAACACCCCCCTGCACCTGGCCATGTCGGTGAGCCCGCGGCCCACGACGCCCTGTGCAGCCGGCCACTGTCACGGTAGGGGTGGTGGGGTGCAGGAGGGCCAGTGGGCCTGGTGCTCTCTCCCACAATGCCCCTCCTGTTCTTGGCTGCTGAGAATCTTCTTACCTTCCGTCTTAGTTTTCCAGGCTGCCATGACAAACTCCACACAACGGGCTTGTGTCATTCAACAGTGGAATTTATTGTCTCATGGTTTCCGAGGCTGGAAGGCTTGCATCCTTCTGGGGTTGGTAGTGCTCTGGCTGGCCATCCATCCTAGGGGTTCCTTGGTTTTCCTGTCATATGGCGATGTCCTCTCCTTTAAGATTCCATTGCCTTCTGACTTCACGCTCCCCTGACCATGTCTCAATTTCTTCTGCTTACAAAGGTTTCTCCAGCAGTCAGATTGGGACCCACCCTCATTCGGTTAGGCCACACCTTAACTGAAATAACATCTTCATGAGATCCTATTTACAGGGGGTTCACACCCACAGAAATGTAGATTAAGGTTAAGAACATGTGCTTTTGGAGGGTACGTAATTCAGCCCCCCACACCTTCCAAGGCTCAGTTCAAACCCTGTCTCCTCCTTCAGGAAGTTTCCATGCCCCCTCTCTATCCTCAGCCCCAAATATCATCTCTTCCTCTGTGCTCTGGTACATTTTACTCCTGTACCCCACCTGGCATTTGAATGCTGAGAGAGGAAACCTCGGGCTAGTCGTGTCATCTCTGCCAGCCGTGGTTCCTGCCTGGCAGAGTTGTCGAGAGAATTAAGTGTAGCTCGAGGGTGAATGCCAAATTGACACATGTAAGGTACCTGGCTCGGAGGCATGGAGTGGGCATCCTAAAAATAGTGGTTCTCTTTGAAACCTTCATTATTAAGGAAAAACATTCACGTACATATTCGTCTCTGCCCTGGTAGCTCTTTGGAGGAGGGACTGCCTACGCATGTTGGTATCCCATGGTGGGCATTTGTCACATTCGTTGATCTATTATGGAGCATAGTTCCTGCCCTTAAAGCCCCGGCAATCTTGCTGGGGAACTGCAGCATGTATGTATTAATCACGGGGGAGGGATTTTGTATTAAAGACGTGCTGTAGCAATACCATATGTATGTAAGTCTGTTTAGCAAGTCTCAGAGTGATAGAGTGGGAGAGAATCATGGGCCCCTGAAAGAAGCAGATTTAGGACAAATTCAGACATCCTGTTTTCTATAAAAGATCACAGCTAGAGAGGAGACATTGTTGCCCAAGAGGCTGAAACTATAAATAAAAACATGGACATTTTTAGCACTGAAAGAATGGGCCCTTAGAATTGTCTAGTTCACCAGTTCTCAAACTTTTCCATCTATTTGGTCCCTTTATATTCTTAAAATTTATGAGGGTCCCAAAGAATTTTTATGTATATAGATTATGATATCTATATTTACCATTAGAAATTAAAAGTGAAAGTTTAAAAAAATATTAATTCATTAAAAAATAATCATAAGCCCATTACACGTTAACATATATAGCATTTGTATGAAAAATTACTTTGTTTTTCATTTTTGCATATCTTTTTAATTCCTGGCTTCACAGAAGACACATGAATTCCCGTAGCTTCTACATTTATTCAGCTGTTATGTTATTTAGTTGTAGAATAGGAAGGAATCCAGCTTTACACAGCCGTGTAGTTTGAAAGGGAAGAGTATTTTAATAGCTCTTTCAGATAATTGTGGATATTCCTCTTTGATACTACACCAAAACTCAGCAGGTGGAAGTTGCTGAAAAGTCAGTTGTTTGCAGTGTGGACTCAAACCATCTCAGTGAACTTTTCTTCCTTTATTACATTAAAATCCATTCATGTCCCTTGCAGTTTGCATGGATCTTTTACCCATGCATGATTTTTTTTTTCATTTTTAAAATGCAATTCTATTAAGATATATTCACACACCATACAATCTATCTGAAGTGTACAATCAGTGACTCACAGTAGCATCACTTAGTTGTGCATATAGCCCTATGATCAAATTTAGAAGGTTTTCATTACTCTAGAAAATAAATAAAAATAAAAAAGAAACTCTAACCCTCCCATATCCCTTATCCCTCCCCCCATTATTGAGCCCTAGTATTTGTGTGGCACATTTGTTACTGTTGATGAAAGAGTATTAAATTATTACAGTTAACTGTAATACACAGATTGCAATCAGTGTATTTTTTCCCATATACCCCTCTATTATCAGTTCCTTACAATAGTGTTGTACACTGCTCTGGTTCATGAAAGAACTTTTTAATATTTGTACAGCTAATCACGGACATTGTCTGTGTACCACAAGATTCACTATTATACATTCCCTTTTTTAAACTCTGACATACATGACACTAAACTTCCCCTTTCTACCACACTCATATGCCATTCAGCACTGTTAGTTATTCTCATAATAAACGTGCTACCATCACCTCTGTCCATTTCCAAATGTTTAAGCCCATACAAGATTTTGTATCATCCTTGAAGTGAGTTTGCACAGCTTCCAAATGTTGACCCACTTGATTATACAGTATCAAAGGCACACATTTGTAAATATCACCACTGATAGCCTCAGAAAAGTCTTTCAATGTTGGAAGCTGTCAAGCCCATGATGGCATCTGCAAATTTCTTGAAATTCAAATTTTTGCTTAAAGGCTTGAATTTTATCATTGGCCAAAAAGACGTGTCAGTTTGTTTTTCTGGAAGTGGCAGGCTCATTACATTCCATTTTGAGAAAATGTCTGCCAGATACTGAAGGCTGAAAAATCAGTCATTCTTTTAAGTAAATGTTACTTTTTCCATGAAAAAAAGCAGCTAGTTCAACCCAGCCTCCAAATGTTTAAACACTAACTGCTCTGTGGAGGGTAGCTGCGCTTGCAGGCTGCTGTCTCTGGGGACGAGTGCCCAGTTACCCCGGCAGAAATGGCGTTCTGGCCTGGATGGGCAGGACAGCCTGCCCGTTGCCCACTTACCCTATCCCTGTGGCTCCCAAAAGCAAGCAGCAGCTGACCCTTCAGTGTCCCTTGGCTCCTGGGTCAGGGGTCATAGATGCATTGCTGCCTTTGAGAAAAAGGTGGGGCTGAGGGCTGGGGTGAGTCGCCTCCAGTTTCTGCTGGGTTCCTAAACCTTCACCTGGGGATGCTCTCAGGCGTGTCTGTCAGGGCACTAGCTCTCAAATTGCAGACTTTGGAATACCAGATCGACTGGGGGTGTGGGAAGCCACCTAGTTGATTGGTAGGATGAGGGAGGGCAGGGCTCCTTTTACTCTTCATTTCCCTGCTCTGTTATGTATTTTCCCCATATTCTGTCTCCAACAGAAAGACAACATGGAGATGATCAAGGCCCTCATTGTGTTTGGGGCAGAGGTGGACACCCCAAATGACTTTGGGGAGACGCCTGCATTCATAGCTTCCAAGATCAGCAAACGTATGTGCTCTGCACTCTGGGGACAGAGTTGGGTGGGCGTCATGGGGGTGCAGGGGTCAGGGAGGAGGGAATCGCAGCCAGCCATCGGGTGCCAGAGTGCTGTCCTCACTCACCCACCCACTGCACCCTGCAGACAAATACTAGGAGCATCTGCCAAGCGAGTGTCGTCCCCTGGGTGCCCAGACCCCCAGAGCGGGGCGGGGTGGTCGTGGTGAAGAGGCAGCAGCAGCAGGCTGCATCCCTACTCTGGGGAATTTGCTAATGGAGCCACTTGCATGTAGAGCCATAGGGTAGGTGTGTGCGCTGCACTGCTCAGCACGTGCGTGCCCTCGTGTGTGCATGCGCTGCGTGCAACCTCAGGCGGCCTTGGCTTCAGAACTGGAAGAAACGGCTCCTCCCCTCCTGAAGACAGGAGCCATTCTGGAGGGCTTTAGAGAGCTGCGGGAGCTGCCGTGGATGTGCACCTGACTGTGTGCCTGATCGCGTGTGCCTAGGGTGTGTGCACCTGTGAGCACATGCTGGGGGGGGGGCTACTGCCTGTGGCATCCTTCTCGGTTATCCCATCTGGTAAATGGGGGTGATGCCTCTACTGACTGGCCAGTTAGCCCCTTTCAAACTCTGAAAGGGACTGTGCATTCAGCAATTTTGTGTGTTGCTGAACATGGAGGCAGAATCTCCACTTTCTTGGCTAGAATAGAAGGGAGAGAGGGGGTTCCCTAAATAATGGCTCAGGGCAAGACTGGCCTCCTCCTTCCAGAGCCAGTGGTAGACTCCAGCCCCTTCCCCTGTGCTGCAGGGAACCACTTTGGATGTGACAGGCTAGAGCCAGCACCCACTGTCAGGCCGGGTCGCCTGGCGATGGGAAAGGGTCCATGTGCGGAGAGGAGGGGCTGTCACTGGCATGTTGACGTCTTTCCTGATCCTCTGCCATCTCCCCTTCCACAAACCATGACAAGTTGTCACCAGGAAGGCGCTTTTAACTCTGCTGAGAACCATAGGGGCCGACCACCGCATGCCCTCCCTTCCGGGGATCCCCACTGAGCAGGGCTCCACATCATCGCAGCACCCCATCTTCTCCCTGGAAAGAGCTCAGCCCCCGTCTGTCAGCTTAAACAACCTAGGTAGGCCTCACCCTCCCACACTCCCTCCCCTCCAGCTGGCTGGCTCCCAGGCAGGAATCAGAACAGCCCGGGCTGGAAGGAAAAGGGGCCCCAGGGTGGAAGTAGTTGAAGGGGAGCAAGGGAGGGTAGGGTTTGTTAGTATCTGTAGGCAACCAGTAACCCAGAGATCTCAGGGGCCTGTGGGGTCCCTGGTTGATGTCCTACAGTGATGTCCCCTGATAGGATCTCAGGTCTGGGCATTCCCTCTGGCACCCACGAAGCAGGCATGCTCCGTACCTCTCCCCGTGTGGGCTGTGAGGAGTGCCCTCGGGGGGCCCAGAGCCCCCACCCCTCTGGCCTGAACAAGGAGTGCTTCTATCCCACCGGTTCCACCTCTGTCCAGCCTGAGGCCTGTGTGTTCTCTTGCTGGCCACTTTGGTGACCTACAGGCTTTCGAGCATGATCAGGCAACCTGTTTTGGTGCAGCCCCAGAGGAGACAGGGACCCTTCTCTCGTGTTTCTGTAGGCTGGCTCACCCCAGGATCCTAGATTGTTTGGGAGAGGGAAACCTTTTTCTTTTTTTAACTGTTGGGGAAGAAGCACCCCCAACCAGGCTAGCCCAGCCAAGCCTGGGGCTCAGGAGAGCCAGCAGCCACATCTAGAGCCTTTGGCCTCCACCTCTCCTCCCCCTGCCTATCCCTCCCAGGAACTGCCCCCACCACTCCCATTTTTATCTCTCAATTTTACAGGCAGTCAATCACCCCCGCCAGCCTGGATGGTGGGCCTGGGGCACGGCGTCAGATGGGTAATGCCCAGCCTTGCCCTGGATTAGCTGGAGCTCTTGTGCCCTTTTCCTCAGCTGCACAGCCAGACACAAGCCACCCTTCCTGCCCGCTCCCTCCTGTGCACTTGGGGCCACTGCCTCTCCTGGCCCATCTCCTGCTTCTCTTGTGCCTTCTCCTGCCCCTTGCCCTTTGCAGCCTGCCCTCCTGCTCTGCTGCTTCTAGACTCTGTGCTTGGTGGGGGGGAGTTCTGCTAGAGTCAGGGCAGGCAGTGCCCCAGGGCCAGGTGCCTGAGGGTTGGGCTGCTTGTCTGGAGGGGCAGCTGGCACATTGGTGTGGGCATGTGGCTTGGAGTGGGCATGGGGTGGGCATGGGGGAAATTTTGGTGTGGACCAGTGGATCCAAACAAAGAAGCTGCTGAGGAGGTTTCTAGAGCTGGGGTCAGTGAAGGGGAAAGCTACAGAGTTAAACCCCTGTGTCCTGAGTCAGCCCTTAAAGCCAGATGACCTGGGACAAGTCACCTCACCTCTCTGAGCCTCAGCTGTGAGTCGGGAATGCTAATTCTCACCCCAGCAGCTTCGGCTGCAATGCCAGACGGAACACGTGAAATGGAAAGCTCAGGACACGCATGGGGTGGTCATGCCTCGCGGCATCAGGAGGGAGACACTGAGGAGGGGCTGTAGCTGGTGGGGTGGGCTGGGGTGGGGGAGTCCCCCCAGATCAGGGTCAGCTCATTTCTCACCAAGGTGCTGAGCCTCTGGGCAACCCTAGCCTGGGTCTGAGATCCCTTCCCTGGGGCCAGGAGGCGGGGGTGGGCGGTGGGGTGAGGGCAGCTGCGGGTGAGCCCGGCCCCAGCCCTGCCCACCTCGTGCTTCACAGACGTGCAGGACCTGGTGCACATCTCCCGGGCGCGGAAGCCGGCCTTCATCCTGAGCTCCATGAGGGATGAGAAAAGGACGTAAGTGCGGTGAGGGAAGGGAGGCCGCGCGTGCGGAACCTCTCCTGGGTGCCCCACAGCGGGCTTGGGGGCTTGGGGGTGGCTCTTGTCTCTGTGGTTCACAGCAGGGACCAAGTTGTTGGAGAGCCTGGGTCTGCTCCTCTGCTGGTGACCGAGCAGCCCCCCAGGACTGGTGCAGGGTCACGTGGTCTGCCAGGTCTGGCTGCCGTCCTGTCACTTCCTTCCCTTCTCATGGTTTGGGGAGGGGCAGGTCACACAGTTCCCCTTAAGAGAGGGATTCAGCACTGCTGTGGTGGGAAGCCTGCTTCCCCTGACCCCTCCCGGCTCTCACTCCCGCCCCAGAACCAGCAGGGCAGGCCGGGTACCAGGCCCATTACAGGGGGTCAGGGTGGGAGATCGCCAGAAAGAGAAGCTGCAGTCCCTGGTGCTCACCAGCATGGCCAGTTACTGAGACAGATGTTTTTCCAGTCTGTTGCCCTCTCTACCAGCCTTTTAGGAATACAACTTGTTTGTTCTTTGCTTATTACTTTCCGGTGATGCTCACAGCCTTCCTAGGGAGGTATTAGTGACCTTGTCTTGTAGATGCAGAACCTGAGGCCCTGAGAGGTTAAGTGACTTGCTCAAGGTCACCCAGAGGGAGTGTCAGCGTGGGCCTCACACCCAGCCCTTCCCAATCTGAGTCCTTGCTGCTGCCCCAGGCTCCCTCCTGGCTGTCCACAAAGCGCCAGCTCTGCAGGGAGAACTCTCTTCTCCCGCTGTCAGATGCAGGCCCTGCCCAGGGGGTGGGCATCTGCAGAGCCTGGCTCCGTCTCTCCACGCCAGGAGATGCCCCTCAGGACATCCTCTCCATTGCCACGGCCTCCCTGTTAGGCCCGGGGGCACATCTGCCCCATCAGCGTTTGGCCTTTCCCTCTTTTTGCCCCCTACACACGTGTGCATGGGTGTGTGACAGGAGGCAGATTGCTCAGCAGAGCCTGCAGGAGCCTGAGAGCCTCCCTGGGGGTTCGGAGAGAGGCTGCTGCTGCCTGGAGGGCTGACCCCCATGAGGGTCTTGGGAGCCACACAGCCCGGCCTGGCACTCCGGGTTGATTGCACCTTTGCCAGCCTGGGTCTTGCTGTTTGTTCCAGCCCCCCTGGTCAGGGGCAGAGTCATCTCCCTGCCACCCTCTGGGCTTGCTGGGGGCCAGGCACCTGTCCAGGAAAGGGACACAGAGACTCTAAAGGCAGGATTTAGAGACCCCTCCTTCACTCACCAGCTCTCCGGTGGGCACCTCCTACACCTATTCTGAAGACCGGGTACGGGGTGTACAGCCCTACACACAGTGGGCATGCCCCCTGCCCTCAGGGAGCTTCCAGTCCAGTGGCAGAGGGACGGCAGGAAGTGAACAAAAAGTGATTGGTTACAAAGTGAAAGGTGGCAGGGCATAGCCGGCACCGCCTGGCACCAGGGCAGGCTTCTCTCAGGCAGTGACAGGAAGCTGAGATGCAACGAGGAGGAGACCAGGAGGACGCTGTGAGTACAGACCCACAGACGCGTTCCCCTCAGGCAGCCCCGGTGAGGGCAGGGGCCAGGTGGTCTCTTTGGCCGGACCTGGGGGAGACGTCTGGGCATGCTGGGGAGGCCATGACTCAGGAGTCAGCAGAGCCGGGTCCAAACGCATCCTGTGTCGCTGACTGCCTGTGTGACTTTGTGCCAATCACTTAACCTCCGAGCTTCAGTCTCTCGTTCAAAAATACGCATTGAGCGTCCACAGGGATAGCAGGCAGTGCACCTTGAAGGGGCCCCACAGTTGAGTGAGAGCCCCTGCCACGTGGACGTGGCTTCCTCCCCACCCCCTCCTCCCCTGCTTCTCTCACCTGCCCTCCCCTGCCACCTGTCCCCAGGCTGGCTGTGGGATCCCAGCCCCTCCTCCAGCCTCGATAGCTCATATAAATTTTTATCAAGCACCTGGAATTCTGGGAATATAGACCTGACCAGAATCGGGAGTTCCCCGTCCACGTGGAGGAGACAGACCCAGGTCCCTGCCAAGATGGCACCTGGCCTTCCCTGACCTGGCTCGATTTTCTCTTTCGCACAATTTTACCTCCTGACAAACTCTCCAAGTCTTCATGTATGATTTCTGCTTCCCCTCTGTGAGGGCAGGGGCTTTGTCTGGCCCAGCGCCGAGGCTCAGGGGCCAGGGGCTGGGGAACAGACACTGTAGCGTGTGCCTGCGACCGGATCCTCCTCTCTCCCCTGGGTCTTGTCCCCTCAGCCACGACCACCTGCTCTGCCTGGACGGAGGGGGCGTGAAAGGCCTCGTCATCATCCAGCTCCTCATCGCCATTGAGAAGGCCTCGGGCATCGCCACCAAGGACCTGTTTGACTGGGTGGCAGGGACCAGCACGGGGGGCATCCTGGCCTTGGCCATCCTGCACGGTGAGGACAGCCCCCTGGGCAGGGGGAGCAGGCAAGAAGAGGTCCATGGGTTGAGGAAGGGCCTGTGAGCCCTGATTGGGACCGCTGCAGGTGTCAGGGTCCAAGGCTGGAAGGAGCAAGGCTGGGGTGGTGGCCTGGGACCTGATGCCCCCACCCCAGCTGCAGAGGATAGAGCGGAGGAGGTGTTTGGCAGTGGCCGCCCCAGCCACTGCTCCCCAGGCCTCTGCAGGACAGGCTGTGCTGGGCCCACAGCCGCTGAAAGAACAAAGGCATTCTGGGTTGTGTGGAGTGGTGGTCTCAGGGGTGACATCAGAGCCCTCTCCTGCCCACTTCATTTCCCTACAGGGAAATTGTGCCCTAAAGGGGGGTGACCCAAAGTCCCTAACTTCTCAGTGGGGTTGCTCAGGCTGGAACCAGGTCCCTAGCCCCCCTGCCCAGTGCTTTCCCAAGGGCACAGGCTGCTTTCACTGCTGCTTGGTAAAGTCTGGGTCTGAGGCCACAGGACAGATGCTTGGCTTCCTGGACAGACTTCTGGATAGGCTGCATCTCGATCCCAGTGGGGCTCCTTCATGGGGCAGGGTGACCCCCAGAGCCGGGCACAGTCACCCCCAGGCAGGACTCGTCCTCAGGCTCAACATCTTTGACTGGGGATCCATGTCCCTGTGCTGGTCGGATTTTATGCTCAAATCTGAGCTTCCAAATCTGGCTCTGGGCAATCCAGAGTCCCACAAGCATCAGGAGAGAACTATCCTTGGGGCATGGGGGTGCCAGGGCCCTGCGGGCCAGGCCTGCGCTGGGTGGGAGGGCTGCAGTGCTGAATCACGCCTGTGCCCACCCTCAGGGAGCCCCAGTCAAATGGGGGAGGCAAAAGCACATGGGGGTCTTTACAGGGCAGTATGAGGAGGGTCAGGCTGGAGCAACATCTCTTGGAGCTCTGGGAGGAGGAGTCTGCAGCCTGCAAGCTGCACAGGACTTGACTGTCCGCAGCAGTTTATTGGCTAGTGTTTCACTTCGTTTTGATGGTTCTTCCCATAGCCCTGTGTGGTGAGCAGGATTCCCCCCAATTCCCTTTACAGATGGGGAAACTGAGGATAAAGAGCCAGGACTGAGTGTCTGTCCACACAGCATGCAGCCACTGTGCTTGCACTGCACCCCCTGCCCAGGCCTTTTTCCCAGCTGACCTCAGGCTGCATGTCCTGCTCAGGGCCTAAGTTTCTTTCTCCCGTGAGGGAGAGCTATGTCCGGAGTGAGAGCCATGCTGGGACCTGGCCTCCAGCCCTCTGGGGCATAAAGTCTGAGGGAGGCAGAGCAGCTGGAAATCCCAGCCTCTCCTTTGGGAAGGGTCACTTCCTTCCCCAAGGGACGTTTCCCCCATCCAAGGCCTTTCTGGAAGGGATTTGGGAAATGGCCTAGTTCAGCCTCTCCTACAGGCAGAAACCCCCTTTTAGCAGCCCCGGTGGGGTCTCCCAGCTTCTGCTGGCTCGCCCCAGCTTAGGGTTCACTGCCTCAAAGGCTTGCAGGGCAGGGCCTTCTTTCTTTGAGCTGAAATCGTCCCTTTGACCGCATCTTTTTCGGGGTGCTCAGAGGACAGGGCTGTTCTTTCTCTTCCGTGACAAACAGGTAGATCCAGCTTTTGTGTGCCTGGAGCTTATACAACTTGGAGGCCTTTCTTTAAAGGAAATAATACTAGGCACCTGGCCTTGGGGCTGCTGAAGGGGATTTCCTCTAGTAGCGGCAGCTGTAGGGGAGGGCTCGGAGTCCGAGCTGGGCCAGTGTGTGGGAAGCCCATCCCCCTCCTGCCCACCTGCTGGCCGGGGGCCCTGCAGCTGGCGTCTCTCCCCGTGGCAGCGGTTGGCCCTTGGGTCTCTCCCCACCCCCAACCCCTTGTGTCCTAGGCAAGTCCATGGCCTACATGCGTGGCGTGTACTTCCGCATGAAGGATGAGGTGTTCCGGGGCTCGCGGCCCTATGAGTCGGGACCCCTGGAGGAGTTCCTGAAGCGGGAGTTCGGCGAGCACACCAAGATGACAGACATCAAGAAGCCCAAGTAAGCTTCCAGCGGCCACTGGTCTGATTAAAGCCAGGGGTGAGCGGGGTTGGACAGCAGCTTCCTCCCTTTAAACAGGGCCCTTTCCCGGAGGATAGATGGAGAACAGCCTTGCTCTGTGAGGTGAGCAGAGGTGGGCCACCTGGCTGGATGTGGAGGGCAGGGTGTGGCTCTCCCACAGGCACCCTGACACTTCCTGAGGGCAGGGGAGGGGCCCAGCCTGGCCGGGGAGGGCACGCGGGTCCACCGGGCAGCTGGAGAGAGGCTTGGCTCTTGCCACCCAGGCTAAAGTGGCCCACTGGCCTTTTAGTGATGGAGCCAACCAGCTTCTTACATTTTGAACAGTACTGATGCCCCAGTTCAGACAACTAGATTATAATCAGATGGCTTTGGTTCTTCCTTCAGTATTAAGCCCACAGGCTGGAACTAATTTAAGTCAGGCCAGGTCCCAAAGGAGAAGCTTGCATTTCCAAGAAGCATTTGCTTGGGGGGCCCAACCCCCAGAAGGGTTTCCCAGGACTCTAAGCAATAGATCCCTGACCTCCATTTGGGGCCTGGATGAAAGGTGTGTTGCACAGGTGCCTGGGTGCTGGGAGGGTTTTGAGCATTTCCTGGGCTGGGCAGAGGGGGCCCCCAC
Source organism: Bradypus variegatus (assembly GCA_004027775.1). Lineage (NCBI taxonomy): Eukaryota > Metazoa > Chordata > Mammalia > Pilosa > Bradypodidae > Bradypus > Bradypus variegatus. The sequence continues at coordinate 9,898 of PVKY010001810.1, read as the reverse complement.
TTGCTGGGCCCTGGATGTCTGCCTGGCAGTGCTGAGTACACTTATGTGTGTGCCCGTGGAAGCCTTCCCCAGACCATCGTGTAGACAGAACTAAGGCTCAGTAACATTCTCCGAGAATGTTCCTCCGACCAAGAAGTGGAGGATTGGAGAAGCACCTGGTGCTATGGCTACAGGTCTCCTAACCCACCTGTGGGTGATGGGCGAGTGTTCTGGTTCGCTAATGCTGCAGTTTTGCACAACACCAGAAGTGGATTGGCTTTTATTTGGTTACAAAGTTACAGTCTGAAGGCCATTAAGTGTCCAAGGTAAGGCATCAACAATAGGGTACCTTCACTGGAGAAAGGCCATTGGCATCTGGAAAACCTCTGTTAGCTGGGAAGGCACGTGGCTGATGTTTGCTTGCTCCCAGGTTGTGTTTCAAAACAGCGTTCTCCAGAAGGTCAGCGTCAGCTTTCAATGGCCGTCTTCAAAATGTCTCTGTAAGCTTCAGCTGCTCTGAGGTCCTTCTGTTTGTGAGCTTTCATAAGGCCCCAGTTAACTAATCAAGACCCACCCTGAATGGGCAGGTCCATACCTCCATGGACATAATCTAATCAAAGGTATTACCCACAGTTGGGGGTCACATCTCCATGGAAACAATCAAAGGATTCCACCTAATTAACACTAAGATGTCTGCCCCCACAAGATTGCATCAAAGAACATTGCATTTTGGGGGACATAATACATCCAAACCAGCACAGAGGGTTAGGGGGCAGAGCTCGTGTTTAGGCAGGAGAGGGCCCAGAGGTTTTGGTCCTGGCTCTCCACCAGATTGTCACCCAGCCCTGGGCAAGCTCCCTCCCTTTTCTGATTCTGAACTGGCCCCAACCCAGCCCCGGGCTTGGTAGACTCCATTAGGGCCTGCACAGGGGACCAGGCTGTGGTATTTTCCAAGTGTTGATTTTTAACAAGGAAAACCATTTTTCTCAGTGTGAAGAGATTGGGCCAGATGACACCTAAGGTGCCTCTCGCTCTGACATTTGGTGATTCTCTTGTATAGTTGTTCTAGTTTGCTAATGCTGCTGGAATGCAAAACACCAGAAATGGATTGGCTTTTATAAAGGGGGTTTATTTGGTTACACAGTTACAGTGTTAAGGCCATAAAGTGTCCAAGGTAAGGCATCAATAATCAGGTACCTTCACTAGAGGATGGCCAGTGGCATTGGACAACCTCTGTTAGCTGGGAAGGCACGTGGCTGGTGTCTGTTCCAAGTTCTGGTTTCAAAATGGCTTTCTCTAGGCTTCTCTCTAAAATGTCACTCTTAGTTGCTTTTGGGGCATTTGTCCTCTCTTAGCTTCTCCAGAGCAAAAGTCTGCTTTCAAAGGCCGTCTCCAAAATGTCTCTGTAAGCTGAAGCTCCTGTCTCAGTTCCAGTGCATTCTTCAAAATGTGGTTTTCCTTCCTGTGGACGCAGGGGGCCCCCACACAGAAAGCTTGGAGAAATTGTATGCAGTACCCGGATGGCTGGCCCTCCCTGCCTGGGGTGAGCAGCCATCAGATCCAGACACGCTTCCCCAGGCTAAGAGCTCACAGGCTGGGGCGGGAAGAAGGGCACAGAGCAGAGCTCTCATCTGCACTGCAACCGCAGGGACAGGGGTCCTGAGCCTCCGTGCCAGCCCCCTGCACTGAGCCTGACGGAAGGCTTGCACATGCATTGTTTCCCCCCAGCCCCCAGCAGCCCGGGACTTGGTGGTCATTCCCCACTGGCAGTGGCAGCGGTCAGCACCTCCCAGTGGTGCACCCTGTCTGGAGTGACCCGCTCACGGAGCGTATCCCCAGGTCAGAAGGAAGGTGGGCCCTCTGAGGCCTGTTCCTCCTACCACACACTCAAGACCTCTGTGCTGGGCGCGGCTCTGCCTCAGGCTGCATGCATGTGTGCATGTGTGCGTGTACATGAGTGGGGGGGACTGATGGATGCAACTACCAGGGAAAAGGCAGTCCTGCTCGCAATCTGGTTGGGAGATAAATGACCTGAAAAAATAGCCCAGCAAGGTTCCAGAAGAGGGCTACAGCACTGCCTCTTCTCCTTTGTCACACTCCCCACCCTGGAATTATTATGCTAGTTGCCCATATAATGCCCTGTTTGTGTGTGCCAGACTATGAGCTTCTTGAAGTCAGGAACATGACTGCCTTGTGTATTTCTGCAGCCCCAGCATCTAGTACGGTACCTGCCACCGAACAGGCAATTTAAAATGTACAGACTATGCATGGGGGCAACAGGAAGGAGAGGGGCCAGAGGACGAGGTAGTCAGGTATGGCTTCCTGGAGGAAGTGAGGCATGAGCTGGCCTGAAGGGCCAGGGAGGATTTCTCTTCTTTTAAGTGGGCTTTCGTTTTTTCATTCTTAGAATAATACATATTCTTTTAAGAAAACATGGAAAATACAGAAATTAAAAAGGAAAATATCATCCATAACTTATTAACTGAAAGGCAATGTTTTGTAAATATTTTTGTATATTTTATTCTAGACATTTCCCGTTGTATGTAGTAAAATAGAGCATACCTTTAGAAAAGGACATAAAACAGTTTAATACATAATTATAAAGAAAACACCCACATAACCACCAGCCAAGTCCAAAAGCCCCACCCCAGTCCAGCTCCTTCCCTCCCTGCCCCGTGTCTCCACCTGCTGGCTAGTGTGATCTTCCCACTCCAAGTGCATCATGGAACGACAGGGTTCAGGTTGGGCCTCGCTTTGGGCTTGGACGGCATTATTTTGTGTGTTGCTGCTCACATCTGCTTCCTGCACCAGGCCCTGGGCTGGTGTGTGTCGCTGTGCTGCATCCCCCCTCACTGCTTTCGAGGGCTCCACCGTGTGAAAAGGCCTCACAGCGTCTGCTCCGGTTTGCTAAAACTGCCGGAATGCAAAATACCAGAAATGGACTGGCTTCTGTAGAGCGGATTTACTAGGTTACAAATTTATGGTTCTAAGGCCATACAAGTGTCCAAACTAAGGCATCAGCAAGAGGATACCATCACCGAGGAAAGGCCGATGGCTTCGGGAACACCTCTGTCAGCTGGGAAGGCATGTGGCTGGCATCTCCTGGTCCTTTTCCTCCCGGGTTGCATTGCTTGCAGCTTCTGATTCCAGTGGTTTTCTCCTTAATCATCCAGGGATCCTCTCTTAGTTTCTCCTGTGCAAGCTCTGGGCTTCATCTCTTAGTGTGGCATCTCCAAATGTCTGGTTTCAATGGCTGTCTCCAAAATCTTTCTGGGCATTTTCTCTCTGAGTGTCTGGCAAACTGGATTTCATCTCTTAGCTTTGTATCTCCAAATGTCTTTCTGTCTGCATCTCCAGGCCTGTCTCTGAATGCTCTTCAAAATGTCTCTGCCTTTTGTCCTCTCATACAGGACACCAGTAAACTAATTAAGACCCACCTTGAATGGGTGGGGTCACTCCTTCATGTAAATAATCTAATCAGAAGATCTCACCCACAGTTGGGTGGGTCACATATCCATGGAAACAACCTAATCAAAAGATCCCACCCATAATAAGTGTGCACCCATCAGAGTGGATCAAAAGAACACAGTCTTTCCTGGGGCACACGACAGTCTCAGACTGGTTCAGTGTGTCTCTCTAAATACTGTCAGCACCGTCTAGGTTGTTTCCAGTCTGGGGCTCTTAGGAACATTTGTGTACTTGTTGTCTGCTTCCGTGTGCACACATTTCTTGGGGCTGCATGCCTGGGAGGAGAACCCTAGTTCCGAAGGACACAGAGCCTCAAGTGTGTCAGGTGCTGCCCGACTGTGCTCACTCCCATCGGCGGTGTTCAAGCATGCCTGTTGCCCTGCATTCTTGCTGACATTTGGCTGTTGTCATGTGTCTTTATCTCTGCAAATCTGGGGGAGTACACAGCGGTGTGTCCAGGTGGCTTTGATCTCCATGTTCCTGGTTACTAATGAGGTTGAACATTTTTTCGTGTGTTTAAAGGACATTTGGATTTCCTCTCATAAACTTTCTGTTCGCATGTTTGTTTTTCCATTTTTGGCAAAATTGCGTTGTGTGATTTTTGGTTTATGAGGTTCCTAAATGATCTGTAGGAATTTTTTTTTTTTTGAAACCAGTCCTTTGACACATATGTGGGTTTGAAATATATGGGTATGAATCTTTTCTCTTGCTCTATGATGCGTCTTTCCACTGTCTTTATGGTGTTATTTTATGAATGGAAGCTCTTAATTAAGTAGAAGTCATAAATATTTTCCTTTTTATAGTGTGTTTTTATGTCTTGTTTAGGGACCCCTTCTCCACCCTGAGGCTAAAAGCTATTCTGTCTCATCTCTGAAACCATGAAGGATCTCCCTTTCCCATTTAGATCTTTAATCAACCTGGAATTGATTTTTGTACTGGGGTGAACTGGAGATCCAAGTTCATATTTCCCAAATGAATAGTCAGTTTCCCCAGCCCCATTAGTGAAGAAGTCTGTCCTTCCCTCCACATTGGCAGGGCTTGCTCCCTTTGTCGTGTAGCTAGAGTCTTTGTATGCCTGGGTCTGTTTATGGCTCTGCTTTGTTCCTGTTCCCTTGGTTGGTAGTCTGTCCCTACCAATTAGGACCACAGGGGCTTAATTGCTGTATAATAAGTCCTGCCAGTTGTTTCAACTTTAAGCACCATATGGTAATTCTATACTAACTTTCTGAGGAACTACTAAACCAGTTTTCCACAGCAGTGTACCATTTGACATTCCCACCAACAGGGCACGAGGGTTTCCTATTTCTCTGCATACTTGCCAATACTTAGTATTTTCTCTTTGTTTAATAATAATCATTCTGGTGAGTGGGTGTGATATCTCATTGTGGTTGTGATTTGCATTTCCCTAATGACTAATGATGTTGAGCATCTTTTCATGTGCTTATTCGCTATTTGTATATGTTCTTCAGAGAAATGTCCATTCAAGTCCTTGGTTCGTTTTTTGTTTGTTTTCTTTTAAACTGCTTTAATCAGGTTGGCTGGTAGTCATGGATTAGTTTGTGGGTACAAGGCAGCCCGCCCAACCCCAGCAAAGCCCTCAGCCTCTTCCACATCTCCCCACCCCCTTGGCCCATTGTTTAATTGGGTTGTTTTGTCTTATATTGTTGAGTTGTAGAGTTCTGTATACATTCTTGATAGTAAACTCTTATCACATATATGGTTTCCAAATGTTTTTTCACATTCTAATAGGCTGTCTTTTCACATTCTTGATAATGTCCTTTAGTGCACAAAAGTTTTAAATTTTATTGAAGTCCTATTCATCTATTTTTTGCATAATACAGAATCCTAAAGATATTCCCCTGTTTTCTTCTGGGAGTTTTATAGTTTTCATTCTTATATTTAGGTCTGTACTTCCATTTTGAGTTAATTTTTGTATTTTGTATGAGGTAGGGGTACACTTCCTTTTATATGTGGATATCCAGTTTTCTCACATGTTTGTTGAAGAGCCCTTTCTTTCCCCATTGTGTAGAGCTGGCACCCTTGTCAAAGATCAATTGGCCATAGTCTGACGGTTGATTTCTGAACTCTCAATTCTGTTCCATTGGTCTAGATATCTGTCCTTGTGCCAGTACCACACTGTTTTGATTACTGTAGCTTGGTAATAAGATTTGAAATCAGGAAGTGTGAGTCCACCAACTTTGTTCTTTTTCAAGATGGTTTTGGTTATTTAAAACCTCTTCCCCTTCCATATAAATTTGATGGTGCTTTCCATTTCTGTGAGGAAAGCTGTTGGAAGTTTGGTTGGGATTACATTGAGCCTGTAAATCACTTTAGGTAATATTGACATCTTAAAAATATTTGGTCTTCCAATCCATGAATACAGAATGTCTTTACATTCATTTAGGTCTTCTTTAATTTCTTTCAGAAATACTTTGTAGTTTTCTGTGTACAAGTCCTTTACATTGTTGGCTAAATTTGTTCCTAGATATATAATTCGTTGAGTTGCTATTGTAAGTGGAATTTTTTTCTTGATTTCCTTTTCAAGTTGTTCATTGCTGGTTTATAGAAACATCACTGATTTTTTTTAATTTAAATTTTTATTTTAGTCGCATATATATAACCCAAATTTTCCCTCATAGCCGCATTTAAATATATAATTCAGTGGTGTTCAGTACATTCACAATGTAATTAGCTTTTGCCAAACCTTTTCTTTTACCAAACCTTTTCTGTCACCCCAAACAGAAATTCTGTACTGATTAAGCTTTAATTTCACATTTGCTACCCTCTCCCCAGCCCCGAGACATCACTGATTTTTGTGTATTGATATTATATCCTGCTACTCTGCTGAATTCATTTATTAGTTCTAGTAGCTTTCTAGATCCTTTGGTATTTTCTATATACGAGATCATATATCTACAAATTGGGGAAGTTTTACTTCTTCCTTTCCAATTTGGATGTCTTTTATTTCTTTTTCTTCCCTAATTGTTCTGGCTAGAACTCCCCGTACAATGTTGAATAGCAGTGGGAAAGTGGACATCCTATTTTATTCCTTACCTTAGGGGGAACGTTTTCAGTCTTTTAACATTGAGTGTGATGTTAGCTATGGGTTTTCATATATGCCCTCTAGCATGTTGAAGACATTTCCTTTTATTCCTAATTTTCTAAATGTTTTTATCAAGAAGCGGTATTAGATTTTGTTAAATGCCATTTCTGCATCAGTGGAGATTATCATGCTTCCCCCTTCATTCTACTATGATTCTTCATTCTATAATAAGGTATATTACTTTGATTTTCTTATGTTGAACCACCCTTGCATTCCTGGGATAAATTTCACTTACAGTCCCACAGTTTCAGTTATTTCCTTATTATGCAATATAACGTATATACAAAAAGGTAGTATCTTTCGAAGTATGATTTAACAAATAGGCATATAGGAAATTTCCAGTTATTATGAGTTATAGTACCATAGTTTCAATTATTTCCTTATTGTGAAATCTAACCTATATACAGAAAGGTATAGCTTTGAAATTACAATTTAACAAGTAGCCATAGAACAAATTTCAAAGGATGCTATGTGTTACAGTTCTACCATTACAGTTCTTTCCTTCTAGCTATTCTAGTACCCTAGCAACTAAGAAAATGAAACTTATATAAAGATTCAGTATTCATAATCCTTTGTTAAATTCCATCTTGTCTGTTGCTACCCTTCCTCTAGTTTAATCACTTTCCTGATCTTCAGGGATGTCTAGGCAGTGACCACCTTAACTTGTTCATGTTGAAAAGGGGTGTCGACATTATGGGGAAAAGGGAAACATCTGGTTGATGTTCTTGAAGAGGCTGTTGCCTCTGGGTTTTGGTACATAGCTGGCATAAGAGTTCTTTGGAGGATTTAAGTTGCTGAAGAATAAACTTAGTGAGTGAAACTTTTATAGAATATCAGAGAGGGATCTGGGTATTCTTTCAGGTTTTCAGGACTACTGTTGACTTGGGCCTATCATATTGTGGTTATTTGGCATACCTAGCTGAAGCTTGCATAGGAGTAACCTCCATGAGAGCCTCCTGACTCTATTGAATTCTCTTAGCCACTGAAACCTTATTTTGTTGCCTTTCTTTTCCCCCTTTTGGTCAATAAGGCATTCTCAACCCCTCAATGTCAGAGTCAGGCTCATTCCTGGAATCTGTGTCCCATGTCACCAGGGAGACTCACTTCCCTGGGGGCTCCTGTCCCATGTCGAGGGGAGGGTGATGAATTTATTTGCAGAGCTGGACATAGGGAGAGAAAGTCCACACTTGAGCACAAAAGAGGTTCTCTGGAGGTGACTCCTAGGCATAATTATAGGTGGGCTCAGCCTTCCCTTTACAACCATAAGTTTCACCTGAGCAAGCCTCAACATCAAGGGCTTGACTTATGAAGTAGGGGGTTCCTAAGTTCACATAGCTATATGTTATATCCACGATAATCCATCCATATCTCATAATATCATCACTTAGTTGTACAATCCTCATGACTCGCCATTTTAAACAATTCTCGTGACCTAAAATACCACACAGCTCTTTTCAGCCCTTAATTATTTGTCCCTAGTTTTTGTGTGGTGCTAGTACGGTATTCCTGTTAAATATAGTCCCTAGAATGCAATAGGTAGATTTTTCCATATACCATTCTGTTGTCATCTCTTTACTACTGTCATACCTTAGAAGTATGTTGTGCAATCACCTATCTGTGTCTGTAGTGCTGAGCTGTGGGATATATGCCTTTAAACAACCCCTTTCAATCCTTTCACCTTCAATACAGCTCTGATAACTTATAATCCTATTAACAAACAATCATCAGATAGCTTCTGTCTATCACTAGGTCCCCAATATTCTGCATTATAAGACATTGATTTTACATTGTTCAGGGAGTTCATAGTAGTGGTAACATACAGTATGTCTCCTTTTGTGTCTGACTTATTTCACTTAGCACTGTCTCTTCAAGGTTCATCCATGCTGTCATATGTTTCAGGACCTTGTTCCTTCTTACTGCTGTATAGTATTCCGTCATATGAATGTACCACATTTTGTTTATCCACTTCTCTGTTGAAGGACACTTGGAATGTTTCCATCTCTTGATAATTGTGAACAGTGCTGCTGTGAACACTGGTGTACAAATGTCTGTTCATGTCACTGCTTTCAGATCTTCTCGGTATATATCGAGAAGTGGAATTGCCAGATCATAGGGTAATTTGATATCTAGTTTTCTGAGAAACCAACCATTATACATTCCCACCAGCAATGAATAAGAGTTCCAATTTCTCCACATCGTCTCCAGCATTTATTGTTTCCTGTTTGTTTAATGGCAGCCCTTCTTATTGGTGTGAGGTGGTATCTCATTGTGGTTTTGATTTGCATTTCCCTAATAGCTAGTGAAGATGTACATGTTTTTCTTTGTGTTTTTTAGCTATTTGTATTTCCTCAGAAAAAATGTCTTTTCATACCTTTTTCCCACTTTATAGTTAGACTGTTTGTACTATTGTCATTGAGTTGTAGGATTTCTTTATATATGCAGGATATCAGTCTCTTATCAGATATATTGTTTCCAAATATTTTCTCTCATTGCATTGGCTGCTTCTTCACCTTTTTGACAAAGTCTTTTGAGGCACAGAAGCTTTTGATTTTGAGGAGTTTCAATTTATCTATTTTTTCTTCTGTTGCTTGTGCTTTGGTTATAAGGTCTAAGAAACTAACTCCTATTACTAGGTCTTGAAGATGTTTCCCTATATTACCTTCTAAGAGTTTTATTGGGCTTTCTCTTATATTGAGGTCTTTGATCCACTTTGAGTTAATATTTGTATGGGGTGTGAGGTAGGGGTTGTCTTTCATTCTTTTGGATATGGTTACGCAGTTCTCCCAGCCCCATTTGTTGAAGAGACTGTCTGTCCCAGATCAGTGGATTTGGGGGCCTTATCAAAAATCAGTCAACTATAGATCTAGGGGTCTATTTCTGAACTCTCAATTTGATTCCATTGATCAGTGTGCCTATCTTTGTGCCAATACCACGCTATTTTGACCACTGTGGTTTTATAGTAGGCTTCAGAGTTCTGGAAGTGTAAGTCCTCCCACTTCATTCATTTTTAGTTTGTTTTTGGCAATTTGAGACCCCTTTCCTTTCCAAATAAATTTGATAACTAGCTTCTCCAAGCCTGGAAAGTAGGAATTGCATTGAATGTGTAGATCAGTTTGGGTAGAATTGACTTCTTAACAATGTTTTGCCTTCCTATCCTTGAGCACAGAATATCTTTCCACCTGTTTAGGTCCTTTTTATTTCTTTTAGTAAAGTTTTGTAATTTTCTGCATAGAGGTCTTTTACATCCTTGGTTAAATTTATTTCTAGGTACTTGGGTTTTTTTAGTTGCTATTTTCAATGGATTTTTTTTATTGCCTCTTCAGTTAGGTCATTACTAGTATATAAGAA
>PVKY010001809.1:0-29305 GCA_004027775.1 Bradypus variegatus | reverse complement strand
AGGCCTAGCATTAGACCCAATTAATCTCAGCCAATTAGTACATGACATTCCCCTGGAGACTATTAATGATCAGAAAAATGACCCAATCATCCCCATCAGACCAAAGAAAAGGACTTAGAGCAAAGGACTGGGAGAGAAATCCTCTCTTGCTCTCTCCCACTAGACACACACATGGAAGCAAGTAGTCCCCATTGCCTCTGGCAGTCATCCTTCAGCCCTGCAGAGAGTGACAGCTGTCACAGGGCTGCAAGGGGGATCAGCTGAGGTCAATGGAGAAACAGAATGTTCTTGAGGACACCAGGATCTGCTGCTGCAGCCCAAGCCACCCACCTCTGTACTTGCAGTGGTGTGAGATGACACATTATTTTTTTAGCTCGTTGGAGGGAGGGTCTTTTTTTACTTGCAGCCAAAAGCATCTTTAGTGCCCTTTGTCACTTGCAGTTTCCGATGCACAGAAACCGTGGGAGCCTGCCCTCTGCCACAGTGGCTCACTCCTGATAGTCAAGCTGGGAGGACAGTTGCAAAACCTCTGGGCTCCCAGCCAGGGCTGACGACTTGTTCACGGCTTTTGGGAAGCTCTGCATTCTTTCTTCTCTGTTCCTCGAGCTAGAAACGATGATCCCTCCCCACAGATGGCCTCTGGCCTTGGCCCAGGCTACTGCCACTGACATTAATGTTGCAACAGTGATAGGCAGGGAGACAGCCCTGACCCCGAAACCCCAGCCTGGCTGCCCCCTCTGCTCAGCTGCTGTTTTTTTCCCTTTCTCTTCCCTCCAGGGAACTCAGCCACTTTTCAGCCTTGGAATCACAGAGTTTTCAGAACATAAGAGCCCACAGACACAACCCAGTGCAACCTCCTTGGTGTACAAAAGTGGAAACTGAGACCCAGATACAAAAAGGAAGCACACGGAGCTGGCACTGGAATCCAGGTATCTTGACTCCCATCCCGCACACTACAGGAAAGTCATGAGTTCACACAATTTTTTTTTTAAATGTTATGAGTATTGGCCATATACCATTGTCTCTTCTCTTGATCCTCCTTTTCTGTCCCGAAGGCCACTGCTCTGATCCAGTTTCACTGGATCTGGTTTTCACAGTTTCTCAGGCCTGGGTTTTGGCCTCATTCTGACCATTTGTCCAGCTCCTACATGCAATCTCTCCCCACACACTGCAGCCAGAAGGAATTGTGCTCCACGCAGACCTGGCGCCCCATCAACTGCTTCACTGCCTGTAGGACAAGGTCCAAGGTCCATAATGTGGCTTGCAGGGCCTCTCATGATTGGTCACTGCCCAGCCTCACCTATCAAAAAAGACTAATATTCTTTACTAATAATCTCAATCATTGCCTCCTCCAGGCAGCTTTCCCAGATCCCTCCTTCTGTGAAATGGCACTGTAGGGATGGAGCATGGAGCCCTTCACATGGTGGGGGTGGCTGGGGGGGGCTGACCCCAGCCGTCCACTCCACTGGACTGTGAGTACCCCAAAAGAAGAGACCACGTCCATTTGGCATCCCTGCCAGTTCTGCATCCACCACCAGATTTGACCTTGCCCGTGTGCAGTTTCCTCATGTTGGTTCCAGGTTATCTACCCACAGCCATGGAATACAAGGAGCACAGGGGCAAATGGTAGGCGATTCTGACTCACCGTCCCAAATGGGCTCCGTCTCTCCCTGCTCTGAGCATCTGCTGATTCGACTTGGGTGTGAGTGTGTCTGCAATGAAGATCATAGATACGGAGACCCAGGCCAGGCCCGGCGCTCTGGGAGGTCCGGGGGCAAAGCTTAACAAATGGTGTTCTCTGAGCACAGCCAAGAAAAGTACTGAACCTGGAGCCCGATGCTGGGATTACATGAGCTCCACTTCCAGGAATCAAACCTGAGGGGGAACATCCAGAACATGAAAATGATGAACATGTCAGAATTTAATTATAATAGCAAAACTCTGAAAGCTATCTAGAAGTCCAGCAATAGTGAAAAGGTTAATTAATTTATTTAATTATTTAAATACAATTTAAATTTATTTAAATATTTAAATAAAATTAAATTGTATTTAAATTTGTTTAAATAAAGTGAAATATTGTACAGTGAAATACTGTACAACTGGTATAATTATGTTCACAAAGACTTGTTATTAACATGGAAAAATTTTAAGTGAAAAAGAACAGAATATTATGTAGTGTGATCATAAAAAAATGCAAAAAGCCTGGTAGGAAACATACTACAATGCTAAAATTGCATGACTTTAGGTAGAATGATTAAATTTTTCCTGGGCTTATATTTCCCTATGCTTTTCAAAATTTCTCCTCTAAGCTTCTATTCATTTTATAGTTGGGGAAAAAAATAAAGTAGGCAAGGAAAAAAAGGGAGATCATTCTAGTCCCCACTCTGCTGATGACAGGACACATGACCTTGAGCAAGTCAGCCATCCTCTCCTAGGCTCCCTTTCTTCATTTGTTTGTTCATCTGTTCACATCTTTCCTTCCTTCCTGCCTGCCTTCTGGGAATCCTCCCTCTGGGCCTCCCTTGTGCCAGGTCTTGTGCTGGGCACTAAAGACCCAAAAGTGAATCAGATTTTAAATGTTTAACCTTGCTCATAATCAGAAAAATGCAAATTAAAACTATGACAAGATATATGCATAAAGCTATTCATGGCTGCACCATTTGTAATAGTAAAACTAGAAACCACTCAGATGCCCATCAGTAGGGATTAGTTGACCACACAATGGCAAGTTTTATGGCTGGAAAAGTGAATGAGGAAAATTGCTCCATGCTGCAAAGGCGTGATCTCCAGGGTACTGTCTTAAGTGAAAAAACTAAGTAGAATAAAGCGTATGTGGCACATTATTGATGTAAGGGAAGGGAATACAGAAATACATGCCCAATTTTTCTATATTTAAAAAAATCAATTAAAAGATTAAAAAATTTAATTATCTATTGGAGGAGGAAAGAAATGAAGTGGAGAGAATAAGTACAGAAGCCAGACTTCTCTTCATATACCATGTTTTATAGATTAACTTTAGAACCAGGTAAATGCTTTGCATAATAAACAAAATTAAATCAAAATAAAAGTCAAAACAATCTAAAAAAACTCAAAAGCAAAACAAAATAAATGAATCCGTGTATTGAGTTAGTGTCTTCACTATGCAGGGTGAAATTATTTCAAGTAATTTTAAAAACCCAGTAATTGAACTGTGCATCATTAGTAGGATATTACATTCTAAGGACAAAAAGAATGCAAACAAATCATAAAGTGTTTTCAGTAATCATATTGCTAGTACTACCATTGATGTTATTATTCTGACATTTTTACAATATATAGAGGGGGGTGGGAAGTAGGAGAAAACGAATCATATTAATGTTAGAAAGAAAGATTTTTAACATTAGAGAAAAGAGATACAAATATAAAATCAAAGAATGTAAGTAAAAACTCCATAGCCCTAGGTTTTATTTAAAATATCAGTATGAACTCATGACATATATTTTCTTATGAAAAAATATATATCTCCCAGCTTTGTGCACCAAAATGCCTAGAAGCCGTGACCAGTCGAGCAGCACTGAGTGTCCTTGGCCCCCCAATCTGTGAAGTCTAAATACCATTTCTCAAAAAAGAACCAGGGCTTCTTGGAGAAATAGCTGATTCCAGGCCTGGGGCAGAAAATGCACAAGATGAACTTGGACATCTTATCACATGTCAGAAAGTCAGGAAGTTACTAGAGATGACCAGAGTCATGACAAAGGGACCCAGGGGTCAATAGCAGAGGTCCCCACTGGCCAAAGATGGCACCATGAGAGTGACAGCAAGGATGGAAACACAGCAAATGTTTAAAGGATTTCTGAGATGATACAAGAAAATGCAAACATACAAAAGCTTCATGGTCACCTTTGGAAACTGCGAAGGAAGCAACTCATTTGGAAAACAGCTTAAGCATTAAGTATTTATCTCACCTTTCCTAAAAAAGCTGTGCCTCAGAGAAACCAAATAGTTGATGAGAGAAGTTCCTCTCCAGCTAATAAATGACAAAGGAATAATAAAATTAAGATATCACTGCTTGAAAAATCTCTAATGAAATAAAGGATCTAGGCAATGATCATCAAAGGCTTCTACCACCACAAAAATAGAGACAACCAGATATTATGTGCCTCTTAAGGAAAGTACACATCTCTGTGAAGTACTGTTGCCAAAACTGAATCTGTTGAAGTCCTTGGATCTAATTGCTAACTAACAGGAAAGGCAGGGGACTGAAGAACATGTTCAATAACACCATGGAGGTGCAGTCAGCAAAGTCTAAAAAGTGGAAAACTACACAGGACAAAAGACTTGGTTTCTTTAACAAGTAAGTGCAAGGAAAAATAATAGAGGGAGGAGAAACCTATAGATTGATAGACAACTTGACGGACATAACCAACAAACACGATGTCTGGACCCTGTTCAGATCCTGATTTAGAACAAACTATAAATGATCAATTATGAGACAATGAGGGAAACTGTATATTTGATGAGAATAAAAAATATTATTGGAATTATAGGGATGATGATAATAGTATTCTGGTTGTGACTTTGTCTTTTAGAAACACATACTGCAATATTTATGGATAAAATTATTTGATGTTTTGGATTTGCTTCAAAATAATCCAATGGGGGGATATAAATGAAACAAGGGTACCCTGAGTTGGTGAGGGTTACAGCTGGGCAAGGCTACTTGCGGTTCTTTGTACTACTCTCTATTTTTGTGTATGCTTGAAATTTTGTACAGTAAGGGAGGCGGGGCACGATTTAGACATGAGGGTGAAGAGATCAGTGCCATCCAAGGCACCTCTGGGTGGTGGGGAAGGTCCCAGAGTACCAATGTCAGCTTCCCTCAGGAATGAAAATAAGCAGGAATGTGCTTGCAGAGGGAGGACATAGCTGGAAGGTGTTCCCAGTAGAGGGAACAGCATGGGCAAATACGAGAAGAGGCCACAACCCAGGACGGCAAGTAATTTCTGCCTTGAGGGAGCAAAGAAGCCTATCGGGGGTGGTAGCTGAGAGGAAGCCAAGGCACCATGGGAGTGACATCTTGGGCTTTGTTTTAGCCATGTCACCCAGGCAGCGGGACAGAGAACGGACGGCGGAATAGGCCTGGGTGGGGGTCCTGGTGAGAGACAAGGAGGCTGGAGGAGATGGAGGTGAGGGCGGCAGTGAGAGGCGCGCAGTGACGGAGGAGCCAGGTTGACGCCATTTTCTGGCTTGGGAAGCTGGGTGGATATTGGTGTTGTTATTGAAGCAGGGTTGGGATGCAAGGAGGCTCTTTCATCCACAGCTGGGCTGGGAGGTCCGGATTCTGTCCCCGGGCGTGTCCCTGCCACTCTGGCAGAGGGTTCCCCATCTGCAAGGCAAGAGGGTGGAGCCTCAGGTCAGGGGTTCTCCAAATCCACCCCTGGACGGATCTGCGTTCAGCCCACGTGTGCATCCTTCTTGCCTACGTGGGGATCACAAGTTCTCCTCTGGCCTCGCTGAAAGTCCAGTTGTGTGATGTCAATGGCGTTTCCCCTCAGAAAAAGGAAATGAGGTTAGCGAACGTGCTACCAGGAAAGGAAAGGAAAGCCAGTTGGGCCCCGCCCCCCGCAGGCCCTGCTCCCGCCCCAGCCCCTCCCCAGAGCACGCTAAGCCCCTCTGCTCCAGGCGGAGACAGGACCCAGATGTGCCGCGGTTCAGGCAGAGGCACAAACACTATATGGGTGTGTGTTGTCTGTCGCAGCTTTGACTGCTGAGCAGGGCCGGGCACTCTGGGGAAGTGGGGAGTGGTCAAGGTCACCGGAAGCTGCAAGGTTTCACTAAGTGTCAGCAGGGCCCTAAGATTAGCAATTTGAACATGGGGTCCCCGACCCCAAAGAGGAGAAGGGACCTGGCCAAGGTCCCAGGACAAGCCAGAGGAGGATCCTACGTGCAGGCCATATCATGCTGCAGGGCTCTCCGGATCCTCTGCTCCTGGAGGATGTCCCAGAAAGCCCATCTTCGGTAATAAATATTAAGTGTCTTTATTAAACTAAACCACCCTCTCTGACCCTCAGCTTTTGACCAACTGAGTATTTCTTAGACTGCTGCTAGAAAGACAAAATGAAAGCCAATACCAACCCTCCCATAAAATTGCTGGTAAATTGATAAATTTGGTATATTCAGCAAATTGATCATTTGAAAACTTAATCAACTGGCAAATTGGCCATCAAGTGACTAAATTTTTAGGGACTTGACCTAGAGCCTTCCCCTGGCCCCACCTACCACCACCCTCCCCACTGAGCCCCTATGGGCAGGGACAGGTCCAGTTCATCTCTGCACCCCTTACCTCTGGCTCACAGCCTAGCACCCAGTAAGTGTCAGGTGGTTAGTTAATTGCTGAGTAGTTCTGATGTTGGATCTGAACAGCCCCATGGGCTGGAGGGGTTGATGGGAGATGGATTGGCCTTGGGGGCCCTGGTCATGTTGACACCATGAGAAAACAGCGGAAGCAACCTTCACCTTTGCTCTGATTGCAAAAGTCAAATCGGGTCATACTTTCCACTGTGACCATGCAGGGAGGACGTCTGGTTCACCCTCCCACACACCCAGGGGCTGGGAGTTTTCAGGTGAAGTGGAACTAGGTGCTTGTGTCTCTGCACATTTGCAGGGTCACTTAGCCACAAGGGAGCAGAAAAGTGGTATGTACCCAAGGTGAATATATAGCATTGGCAAACTTGGATATGTGCACGTAGGGGTGAGTATGTGTGTGTGTATGCATGTGTGGACAGCTGTGTCTGTGTGGTTTTATTGTGTCTGTACACATGCATATGTATCTGTGTTTATTGTTACTGTGTGTGAATATGTGTGAATGAAGTATATATGCACACCCATGTTTGCATGGCCATGCACGTGTTTGTGTGAGCATCTACATATATGCATGCTTTCACAATGTGAGTATATGTACCTATTTAGCCATGGAAGTGTATGATGATTTGGTGTGTTTGAAATGCATGCTTGTGATTTGTTGTTTTGGTAAAAACACCTTTGTGTATGGATGTTAATCCTTATTAATTGTGTGATATATGTGTATGTGTAAAGAATGTGTGTACTCTGTAGATCCATCTTAATGTTTAAATAGGGATGGAGGTGACAACTAGGCACATGTGACTGTATAAATGTGTGTGTGGCGATCTATGAACGTGTGTGCGTAGAGGTACTTGTGTGTGTGCATGTGTGATACGTGTGGTGTGTATGCAGGCCTATGGCTGTAGGCGTAAGTATATATATGAGTACACACAAACATACCTTGTCCCCCTTTCCTGTCTTTTCCTCTTGGGGAATTACAGAGTGTCTGAGGCCTAACCAGGGCTGGTGGCTCTACCAGGAATGCGGCTTCCTGGACCCGAAAAGCAAGAACGTCAGAGGCTCCATCTGAGGGAGGGAGGAGGTGAGCCTGAGTCTCCAGCTCCTCCGAGAACAGGGCGGGAGCCCCAGGGCTGCTACTGAAGAGCGGACTGGGGACAGGGCTTGGACTCCTGGCGCCTCAGCCCCCACTGGGTGCCACCTCCTGTCTCCAGTTTCAAAGCCCTTTTTTTTTGGTAGTGTAACTGAATTTTTACAAGGATGATGCATTGGTGAGACGAAGATGTGTTAGTGCGAAATGCTCTGGCTGGAGAGTAGGGTTGGGCAGGGGTCAGGAGGGTCTCCTCAGAACACAGTTTAAGCTCCTAGCCTCAGATGTCCCTGGGGCTCATCCAGTTTACATTCTAGTTTACCATTTAAAGAACACACTCACATCTATAATCTCACCTGGTCCTCATGACCTCCATTCCAGTCGTGCTTTGAGAGGCCAGAAGCAGAGCAGTTAAGAGAGACAGCTCTGGCTCTATTTCTGCTCCTCTTCTAGCTGAGCAACTTCTGCCTCCTGCAGCCTCCCTTACAGGGCCATCATGAGAATCACACAAGATGGAACCATGAGGTGTTCAACCACCATCTGGTACACGGTAAACCCCAAAATGTGGGCTATTGTGCTTACTACTGTCCCCATTTTCCACATGAGCACACTGAGGCTCAGAGAGGCTCTCTGGCCTGTCTGACGTCCACCTGGAGATAGTAGAAAGGAAGTGAGGCCCATCTCCCGACCTCAGAGCCCACCTTCTGTCATCAGAAGTGTTTTCTTTTTTATCCTGGGCTTGGCCAGGCCATGAGAAACCCACGGCTCTGCATTGTTACAGCCATGTGGTTTGGTGGCTGCCCACACAGGCCTAAAAATAGCCAACAGGAGCCCAGGGGCTCCCCCTTGGTGAGTGGCAGAGGCCCGTTCCCCACAGATGGTCAGGTCCTAACCAGGGAGGGCCCATGTGGTCTGGTCTCCCAGGTACTATGTGTCAGTGGCTGTGCCAAACTGGAAATGGAGAATATTTAATTTTTTTTTTTAACAGTCTGGGATGTAAAGATTATTATCTCATTGGACAGATGAGGAAACTGAGCCCAAGGCCAAGGATCTTCGATAGGAAGCCAAGCTGGTCTGATCCCAAGGTCCATGTTCTCAGTCTCTGGGGGCAGCTGGTGCAGTGGCAAGGCCTTGGGAGCCACACAGGCCGGGCTTCGGGGCCCAGCGTCGCTGCTGACTCCTTGTGGCCGTGCTTAGTCGCTTCACCTCACCCAACACTGGGAGCCACATTGCTCACTATATAGGATTGCAGTGGGCACCTCAGGAAATAAGGCATGCAAGTGTCCACCGTTGGGCCTGGCAGGCAGTGAGTCGGTGGCCGTTCACCATCTGTCCGCCTCCCACCACGTAGGACCACATCCTACAGGTGGCAGGAGAGGGGCAATGTTGGTTGAGCCCCTGGAAGCATCTTGCTAAGTTAGGGAAGTGGGACCACCAATGAGAGTCAGAACAGGAGTCTCTGTGGCAAATTAGATTTTCCAAAAGTGGCCACAGATATATTTCCACTTCCACATGCTCTTCCAGAACCTTGTCATTCCCCATCTGTTTCCCCTCTTTTTGATATTGGTCAGACTTTTGTGAATGCCCCCAATGAATAAACTGTGATGGAAGTGACATTACATGATTTCTGGGTCTTAGAAGGTGATACAGCTTCTACCAGACTCTCTGGTGCTGTCCCTCTCTTTCTCAGGATGTTTGTCCTAGCCACTCACCCCTGTATTGGGAGGAAGCCCAGGCTGCATGGAGGGGCCCTATAGGTGTGGCCAATGGTCCCTATTAAGGTCTCAGCCAACAGCCAGCTTCTACCACCAGTCATGTGAGTGAGCGATGCTTCAAATGATTCCAGCTCCCAGACTTCACACCAGCCTAGGAAGTGTCAAGTGGAGTAGAGATGAATTAGCCCCTCTGCCCCCTGCCCAAATGCAAGCTCAGGAACAAAATAGATGTCTTTGTTTCAGGCTGCTAAGTTTTGGGGTGGCTTGTTACATAGCACTGTGTAACAGGAACGGCCCTCCTCCTCCACTGCAGCCCTCGGCACCATCCTCTGCTAGGCAAAGGTGAGATCCCCCACCCCCCACCATGGGCAGGACCTGGAGTCAGTCCTCCTGCTCACCACTGGACCCTCCACGCTGAGCTGGCCAGCCCTGGCTCAAATCCCGGCTCTGCAGCTTCTAGCTGTGTGGCCTTGGGCAAGTCACCCACCCTCTGTGATGCTCAGTTTCCTAGGTGTTAAATGGCAATTAGAAGAGTACCTCTCAGGAGGTCTCAGGGCTCCTAGTGAGTGCTCAAGAAGTGGAGGCAAGGATGTGAGACTTAGGAGAAAGGAAGAGGCCCAAGATGTCGCCTCAGTTTCTGACTTAGCCGGGGTGGGAGGAGGAGGAGCAGGTTTTTAGGGAGCCAGGCGAGTGGTGAGTTCTGATTGGATGTCAGTGTGGGGAGCCCAGCCCCTGTATGGGGACTGTTGGGCCCCCCATGACGAGCTGCTTTCTGGTTGCTCACAGATTGACCAAGATAGGGGAGGAAAAGGAGTGGGCTGGCAAAAACTGGTTAAGAGTTAATGGGCTGGAAGAGTGGAGGGCAGTGCAGGCAGGACCTGCAAAGGAGGAAGGGGGTTGGGGGAGGCAGGGTGCAAACCGCATAGAGCCAGGTGGGCTCGGCTGCACCTGAGCGTGGGGCGCTGAGGCTTCTCAGAAGAGTGGGGCGCCCTCCCCTCCCCCCAGACGGCGCAGCCTGGCCCTATCTGGTCAGATAAAGTCAAGTCATCGCAGAGGCTTCCAGACCAGACATCCTTATCAGCCGCCGTCGTCCAGGCTCCTTGGGAATGTAAACGCGCCTGCCACGCAGCCCCAAAATGTGCCGGTCCAGTCTGGGGAGACACAAAGCAGACCCGCGGTGGGAGGGGCCTCCCCTACACTCCCGCCCTCCAGCCGGCAAGACTGGGAGGAGGACAGAGCCTCACGCAGGGCAGGAGACAAACCCTTTGCCCACTGGGCCTCCGCATCCTCCTCTGCCTGTACGCTGGGATGTCTCCTCCTTCTGTCACATCACATGCAAGAAGCCTTTTCTGCTGCAGTCCTGCCGGCCGACATGCCCCATGTGGGCACGGCACGGGCCCACCCTGCCCAGAGCACGGGAGGGGGGTGACCCGTGTGTGAACAGGAGCGAGTGCCCCCACACGACCGGCTGTCCTTCCTCACCAACATGTACTGAGCCCCTCTGCTGGACCAGGCTGGGGCTGGGGTAAAGTGGAAACCAGAAAATACAGCCCTGTGGAGTTCACTGACTAGTGGGTCGGATGGACAGACAAGGAATAATAATAACTACAGTGTTTTTGAGCAGGGACAGTGTGCAGGCACTGTCGTCAGTGCTTTGTGCATCCTAACTCATGGAATTCACACCCCTCTCTAAAGTAACACCATTAATATTTCCGTTTTACAGATGGGGAAACAGAGGCACAGGGAGGTTAAGGCATCTGTACAAATTCCCAAAGCTAGTGAGTGGCAGAGCTGGGATTGAAGCCCCGAGGGCCTGGCCTTATAGACAGCACAGTGAGGGTCGTGGTCCCACAGGCCAAATCGTGGCACAATCTCTGCCTTTCTAAAGGTATAATGAGCTTTAAAAGTGACAAGGGAAGGAAGGAGTAGCCCAGAGTAGGTGTCCCCAAAGGCTGTTGCCCACCCGTTCCCAGAGCCTTACGGGGTCCTTGTACCTCCTTTTCACTCCCCTTTGCCTCCACTCTCACCCCCTAGGCCTCCAGTCACCCCATTATGCTTGGGCCTGTGGCTTTGAGCTCCCATGGGTCCAGGTGAGGCTGCCCCACGGATGTACTCCCAGGATCCAGAGGCTCCCGTCAGGTAGCTGCAGCAGGGCCCCCACCCCACCCCCAGGAATGCACAGATGAAGTGGGTTCCTGAGAAGGAGCATGGGGTTAGGACTCAGATGGGCCTGAGTTTAAATCCTGGCTCTGCTCCAGTCTGACGGAGCAGCTCAGCAGTCCCTGCCCATTCTGGGCCTCACTTTCCCCATTGATAACCCGAATGGTTTCCAAGGACTGTTCCTTCAGCTTTGACATTCTAGGTTCTGTGTGAACACAAGCCAATCTCATGTGACTTACCTGTGAGTGTGCCACACAGAGATACAAACAAGGCTGGGTGGCTGTGAGGACAAGCTGCCTGGAGGTCTCCCTGCGGGGAGGAAGCTCTTGAGCAGATACCTGAAATAAATTCCTTCCTTCGCCCTCCTTTCCTTTCTTCCACCCTCTTTTCCTGAGCCTAATCAGATCTGGTCCCTGGCATTAGGTGCTCCCAGTCTGAGGCAGGGGCTCCACACTCAGGGTCACAGAGGCTCAGACCAAAGTCTGTGTAGGAAGGTACAGGAGGGATGGTTCATAGAGTGGGGTAAGGTCAGGGCCACCTTGTGGGGGGAATTGACTTGGGGAATCTTCAGAGGACATGATCCTTGAGGAATAAAAGGGCATCTGCCAGGTATACCAGAAGGAGAAGGAGAAAAGAGTCAGAAGGAGCTGGGTGGACAAGGGTGTGGAGGTGGGCTCCTAGAGTCCACATGTGTGGGGAATGGCACACAGTGGGTCGGGCTGGGGGATGGGGCCCACAAGGGGCCAGCAGAGAGCGAAGAAGGGCCTTGAACCCCAGGGTGAGGTGCTAGAACCTTACTCTCAGGGTACTGGGCAGCCATAAAAGGGTTCTGAGGAGAGGAGGGATGTCATCAGGAGCACGTGTCCAAGAGGTCTTAGGGTACTGTGGGGAGGTTGGACTGGAGAGGGCACAATGGGTGGGAGGCTGGGAGACCCCAGGAGGGACAGGTGCAGAGATTCAGTCAAGAGAGAATGAGCCTGAGCCTGGTCAAGGGCAGTGTCAGGGAGGGGCTATCTCAGAGATGAAGCAATGGCCTTGGGAAGCAGCTGGTTGTTGGGTGACCCCATGTGTCTGGTATCCACCAGTGACAGAGACCAGAGGGTAGGGAGTACATCCAGGACTGGGGAACATGTTCTGTTTGGGACACACCAAGTATGGCTATAGGGTGGCCAGGTCCTGGGCCCAGGGGCAGGGAAGGCCAGAGCTCCAGGTCAGGCAACAGAATGGGGGGCTGGGGTAGTGAGGGGGTGGGAGGGCAGCTTCAGGGGCATAGTGGGTGAGGTGGTGAGGACAAAAAAATGGGACACTAGGAAGATGCCAAAGGCTCCTCCTCCCAGGGGTTTGGAGAGGAGACCTCAGGGGTCAGGACAACAGAAGCCTCTGGGGCAGCCAGGTCACCATGTCCACCCCTCTGCCTGCGGGCTGGCCTGCTCCTATAATTGTGGACAGCCTGAGCTTTATGGGCTTCTGTTCTGTGCTTGGTGGTGGTGGCAGTGGCTGGGCCAGAAGACCTCTGACCGTCCCCCTTCTCTTTCTGACTTTTTCCAACTTCTTTGTTTTCCACCCTTTACTGATCATGTGACCTTGTGGAAGGCTTGTCCTACCCTTGGCCTCATCTGCCTCCTCCATCCAGAGCTAGAAGAAGCCTGGAATGGTCTCTACAGTTGTATGGCAGGCCTCAGTAAGTGTTTTTTTTAGAGACCAAACGAGCAGATGCCCCCTGCCCGGGCCCCAGCCTCTGCTCTTCTCCGAGGAGTCTGTGCTCAGCCCTGCCGCTTGTCCTGCCTTCCCGCCCCTCGGCCCTCAATTAGTCAGGAGGCAGCATCTGGACACAGAACCTCTGCGTGTCCTGGGGAGGAGCAGCCTGCAGGCCGGGAGGCTTTCTCTCCACTCTCAGGATTAGCGCCAGCTCCTCAATAAAACCCGATGCTCAGCAAACCCTGGGATTCAGAAAGAAGGCAGCTGGCGGCAGACAGATAACAACCTTCATCTGGGTTTTTTTTAACTCCCTTCACAAAGCACTGGACACTATCACACAGGCCCTCCCCACTACGGCTCTGTGTGTTATAGAGAGAGCTATTACTATACAGAAACTGTGGCTCTGAGAGAGAAAAATAATTTGCCCAGCAAGTGGTAGAGCTGGCACTGAAACCTTGGCTCTGCCACCAAGCCCATCCTCAGCAGAGACATCTGACAAGAGATCCCCATGGTTCTCCCCAGAACTCACATCCTATCCCAGGGATCCTCTGGGCAGGATGAACAAGGTCAGGGAGTGGGCAAGGGCAGGACAGTCTGAGCTTGGTAAGCCACGTGCCAACGTGTGCACCACTGTGAGAGCATTGCCTGGCTGTCCCCACCTCCTTGCGGACCCAAGGAACTGCCCTGGCGCTTGGCAGCCCTGGATGGCCTGGCCCCAGTGGCTGTCCAGTCCCTTCTCTTCCCTCTTCTTCTCTGGCCCTGCAAACTCCTGCCACATGGTCATCTCTGTATCCTCAAACATAGCAGGGTCCCAGCCACAGGACCTTGGCACATGCAGTTCCCTAAACTGAGTTGGCTCTCCCCAAGCCCCAGCCCCTCCAAGTCATGGTTAATATTTCATCTTCCTTAGATCTTCTTGTAATAACAGCTTTACTGAGATGTAATTCACATAACAGACAACTCACCTACTTAAAGTATACAATTCAATGGTTTTTAGTATATTCACATCACCACAATCAATTTTAGAATGTTTGCATTATCTCCACCCCTTGCCACCCCACCCCACCTCCAGAAAACCATTCCCATTAGCAGTCACTCCTCTTCCCTTCACTCCCACCCTTGACAACTACTAATCTGCTTTCTGTCTCTGCAGAGTTGCCTATTTTGGGCATTTTGTATAAATGGAATCATACAATATATGGCCTTTTGTGATTGACTGCTTTCATTTAGCGTAATGCTTCAAGGTTTATCCATGTTGTAACATGTATCAGTAGTTCATGTCTTTTTATTGCCAAATATATTCCATTGTATGGATATACCACATTTTATTTATCCATTCATCAGTTGATGGACATATGAGTTGTCTCCACTTTTTGACTATGATGAATAATGCTCCTATGCAGAGCCATGAGTTTTTGTGTGGGCATATGTTTTCACTTCTCTTGGGTTTTTCTTAGGAGTAGAATTGCTGGGTCATTATGTCTAACCTTTTGAGGAACTGTCAGACTGTTTTCCACGGCAGCTATTCCATTTTACATTCCCATCAGCAGTGTATAGGGATTCCTATTTCCCCACATCCTTACCAACACTTGTTAATATCTGTCTTTTTTCTTCTAGCCATCTAAGTGTGTGTGAGATGGTATCTCATTATGGTTTTGATTTGTATTTCTCTGATGGCTAATAAAGCCAAGCATTTTTTCATGTGCCTATTGGCTACCTATGTATCTTCTTTGGGGAAATGTCTATTTCGGTCCCTTGCCCATTTTTAAATTGGGTTATATGTCCTTTTATTGTTGAGTTGTAAGAATTCTTCATATATTCTAGATACAAGTCCCTTATCAGAGATATAATTGCAAAGCTCTTCTCCCATTCTGTGATTTGTCTTCTCACTTTCTTTTTGGTGCTTGCAAAAGATTTTAATTTTGATGATGTCCAGTTTATGTACTTTTTCCCTGCTTGTGCTTTTTGTGTCATGTCTAAGAAATCATTGCCTAATCTAAAGTCATGAAGGTTTGGATCTAAATTTTCTTCTAAGAGTTTTATAGTTTTGGCTCTTACATTTAAGACTTTGATCCATTTTTGTATATTTTTTTATAATTTTTGTATATGGTGTGAGGTAGAGGTAGGGGTCCAACTTTGCTTTTGTGCATGTGGATGTACAGTTGTCCTAGTGCCATTTGTTGAAAAGACTATTCTTTCCAATTGAATTGTTTTGTTACCCTTGTCAAAAACTGATTTCCTGTAAATGGCACCCTTTCATCTGAACTCAAGTAGTGTCACTTCCTCAGGAAAGCCTTTGCTGACATCCCTACCCCCTCAAGCCCTGCTCAACCAGGTTCCTATATATGTACACACACACATATAAAACACAGTGACAGCACCAGAGGTTATCAAATATATCTGTATAATGTCATAGTTACAAGCACACACCAGAAGGCCAAGGTTCAAATACCTGCTTTGCCACTCATGAGCTTCCTGGACCTGTATATATTTTTTCACTTATCTGTTCCTCAATTTCCTCATCTGTAAACTGGGGATTTACTTAACATCATAGGATTGTCACAATTGTTGGTACATGGCAGATGGTGATGGTGATAATGTGTGGGCTCTTATCAATCACCGTCATCTCCCCCACTAGACTTTAAGCTCCATGAAGACAGAGACCCTATTTTGGCTTCCACCGAGTCCTCCAGTTCAGCACCACACCTGGAGCATAGAGGGC
The DNA here is from genome assembly GCA_004027775.1 of Bradypus variegatus. Classification (NCBI taxonomy): domain Eukaryota; kingdom Metazoa; phylum Chordata; class Mammalia; order Pilosa; family Bradypodidae; genus Bradypus; species Bradypus variegatus. Next base: position 13,581 of record PVKY010001809.1, on the reverse strand, counting down.
ACTTGATACATACTTGAATTAATCTGTGAATAAATGCATGGGTGAATGAATGGATGGGTCCGGCAGGCAGCATTCTAAGCCCCCCTCACTCTGTCTGGCTGTGTGACTTCTCTGGAATTCCATGAATGAGAGCATTGGACACAGGGATGGTTTACATCCATTCTCTGTTTGGATGTGGAACCCTCTCTTCACTTGAAGTAAGAGGACCCAATATCCAAAGCAGATAAGGGGAGCTGCTGTAAGAGAAGCCAGGGTGGGGGCCTGAGCATCCCCCAAGGTCCCCCAGAGCCTGTGGGAAACTGTCCAAAAGCCACCGGCCTGGACGTGATCCCTATGTGTTCCCCCTGCTCTGAGCAGCCCGTGATTCAGAGGCAGCTGATGTCTGACGCCCTTAATTCAGTTCAAATGCTGGAGGTCTGGGTCTTGTGGTGGCGGGGAAGTGGAGGGGCACATTCCAAAGGGGAAAGCTCTTTCCTCCTCCTGCCCACGGGAAAGGAGTGCTGCTCCCTGAAGTTCCCATGCAAGGATGAGCACATCCTTGCTCTTACGCCCTCCCTCCCTCCTTGGTTTCCTGGCCCAGACCTGGAATCACCTGGTCTCCCGGGTGACTCTTCCTCCTGCCCACTTCTCCATCTTGATCTGAGACCCAGCTCACTTCCAAGGAGGCCCCTACATCCCTGCCCAGATCACCTCCAAGCCCTCATTTCACCTGCAAGACAACCCCTGGGAGGCTGACAGAGGTCCATGACTCACGCAAGGTCATGGTGCAGCAAATAAGTGGTAGAGTAAGAATTCAGACCCCAGTGTCTTGTCTCCAAGTCCGGTGCTCTTGCCCAACAGCTGCCTCCCATACACAAAGAGGGCACCATAGCTCAGGGCCCATGGGCCCTGGGAGGAGAGGTGGATGGAGGGTCTCAAGAGATGCCCGCAGGGCAGCTATACCCTCACTGCCCCAATCCCTCCTCCCAAACCCCTACTCCACAATGGACCTGATGCTTCCCCCAGGCAGGGGTGCCCTGGCCATAGCGGAAAGGGGTGGGGGAGAGCTTCCTGCTTGGTTAGGCTGCCGCCATGTCATCTGGGCTACTGCCAACCTCTCTGAGCCTCAGTTTACCCCCAGGATGTGAGGATTACAGAAGCCACATCACCAGGTCATTTTGAGGATTGAATTAGCCCTTGGCCCAGTGATGAGCCACCATGTGAATGTAGTTATTATTACTGTCCTCAGTGCTGGGGATGTTGTTGACTGGTCCAGACAGGAGTTTGTGAGGCAACCTGGAGAGTCTGGCAGGGCCCAGGAGGGGACTGTTGACTTCCGTGTTCCTCCTAGGTCTTTGAGCTCACAGAGGGTTTTGCTTTAGGAAGGTTATTTGCACAGGAAAAGGAGGTTTGGAATGCTTATGGTTTGGAAAGAAGAACTTTGGAGATTCTCTGGTAACTTTTTAGTTCATTTTTAAGTTTTTTTTTTAAATTCAGATTTCCTTCAGGACGTGAACTTCATTTGTCATAACTCAGGAGAGCATGGGAAAAGAATGAACGTGAGGAAGTTCCTGGGCTTCAGGGTCACCCTGCTTTGAACCTTTGCTCTGCAGTTTACCAAGGGCAAGTTATTTATCCTCTCTGAGCCTCAGTTTCCTCATCCGTAAATTAGAGAAAAATGAGAGAATCCATGGGAAAGGTCCAGCCCAGCCCCGGGCCCAAAAGCACATGCTGAGCTGGAGCTGTCATTTGAGGCCCTTAAGGGGAACCCCATAAGGGAAAGATGTGTTCCAGCTGGGGCAGCCGGGAAATGCCTCCTAGAAGCAGTGCTGGCGGCAGGGCCTGATCCCAGCCTCAGTCTGGCTGTGATTTCTCCTGAACTCTGTAAAATGAGCACATTGGACACAGGGCTGGTTTACTCCCCAGAAGAACACAGAAGGCGGCTGAAGTAGAGAAACGGCTTGTGTAAAGGCATGGCAGAGGGAAGCCCTGCCCGAGATGTTCCCAACTTTGGAGGATTCACGGAGGAAAGAGCAGGAAAGAGATAGGTGAGGATGAGGCTTGGGGCATGGAGGTGACCTCTGCTCCGAGGCCCCCGCAGAGACAGGGTCCCAGCTCTGCCTTTCCCTGCGCACCAGGCGGCTTCTGGGAAGGGCTCCTGGATCTATTCTCAGCTCCCGAGGGCAGGGAGGGCACAGTGACTCAGGTCTGCTCTGCTGTTGACACTCAGCTTCCGGACATTCGTGTTGAGGGGCGGGGTCCTAGAGGTGTGGCCCCCGCCCTCCCCCAGCCCACAGTAGGATCAGGGGAAGTGAGGTCTGACCCATGCCTGGGATTATTCATCCAACCAGTCCAAAAAAAACCCAGCCAACAAGAGACGCCCATGTCAGTAGTAAAAATAACAATTCCCTAAATGTTATCAGACACATCAGAGCTTGCTCTGCTGTTGGTGTGCCTCCCTGTGAGGCCAGTCTCACCACCCTCCTTCTACAGATGGGGAAACCGAGACTCAGGCAGGGGGCGTGATGCCACCAAGGCTGTACGCGGAGTCCGGGCAGGCTGGTCATTCTGAGACTGTGTGTCTTCGTCCAGGGGTGTCTGGGGGTATTTGCGCATGTTTTGGGGCATGGTGGGGGGTGGGCACAGCAGGGAAGTGATCACGGACGGGGACATTAACCCCACAGTCTGTCACATTCTTAGGGAGGGGGCAAAGAGGCCAGTTTACTGGTGGCTGGGCCCAGGGCCTCACACTGCCTTCTCAGGTCTTCAGCAGGAGCAAATCTGTCCACTTAGAGGTGATGTTTTAGCAAGGCCATGAAAGATGAGTCAGGTAAGACAGATAAGCAAGAGGGAACAGACATTCTCAGCCATCAGAACAGCAAGGCACGTGGTGCTTGGCCAGAGCTTAGTGTGAATGGGCTGGGTGGGGACTTACAGGGGCAGGGCGAGGGGAGGTGGGCTCTGAGCGGGGAAGTGGGGGCAGACCCCGTGGGCCATCTGCTGACATACGATGGGAAGCCTGTGGCCCAGGAAAAGAGAGACTTGTCTATCCCAGGGTGCACTAGATATTCCAGCCCGGGTGTGAAACAAGTTGCTTTTGCCCTGTGGCTTGGAAGCATCCCCACGAGGAGACCTGAAATGCCGGAGCCCCAGCTGTGTCACTGATGTAAGTGCGGGACCCTCTCAAGGGGGCTGCTTCCAGGGGGGTGAAGCCTGTTTGGAAGGATGAGTCCTGGATGAGCTGTGTGGTCTTCCTCACAGCTGGACCGGCACCTCCGATATCCCGTCTCAGGCAAACCCTCCTCAGGGAGGACCCCTCCGCCCCCCACTGCGGGTGGGGTCTGAGGTGCTTATTGTCTATCACAGCTTGTTTGTGAACAGTATGTTGAGTTTTGAACCCAGGCCTACGCCAGGAGTCTCTGGACCAAGTTCTCCCCTTTGACCGGCTGCTATTCTCCTAGCCGGACAGCCAGGGCCAAGCCAGACAATGAGAGCTCTTAAACCACTTCCAGGCATGTCCAGATTTGGCCCTCCAGGCCTTCCAGGACCAGAAGGGACATTATGACCCCTTCCTGCCTGGCTCTGACTAACAGGCTCCTGGCTCTGTGAAGCATCACAACAGAGCCTGTTGCCAGGGAGACCTCCAAACTCAACAGCCTGGGACCTGGGGCCTCAGCCACACCACACTGGCTGCTGGTGTTGAGCACGGCTGAGCTCCTGGGCTGTGCAGGGGGAATAAGGCAGCAGGGGGCTTGTCTGGGCCTTTGAGCACATCTAAGACATCAGGAAAAGCCCTTGGCTTCTCCCCCCTGCCTGGGCCCTGTCCCCCATATCCTCTTTGCCAGCTACCACCCCATGCATGTCGTTTTCAGAGCCCATCTACTTTTCCTGAGCTTCAGAAATGGCTACTGATAGCCTCCTGACTTCTCCAGCAGGAACCCTACATAGACTCAGACAGCATCCCCAACTGAACTGCCCCCAACCTGCTTCTCCCCCTCCTCTGTCTCCCTGACATGTGGGCCAGTGCCCGGGGTGGCAGCACGGGTGCCTCCAAGCTCAATCTCCACCCCCCTCATCCTATCCATCACCACAGCCCGCCCTTCTGCCTTCTCCAAAAGCCTCTGGAGTTCTCCCCCAACTTCCCCCTTCCCTCAGCCCAGCTCAGGCTCCCCACTGAGCCCTGGTGTGGAACGTGGTCCTGCCATCTTTCTAAACTCTGGCCCCAAAGTGGCCTCAATCAGACTCCACCCCTTCTTCCTAAATCCTCACTCAGACCCCATCCCTTCCTCCCTAGCTCCCCCATCACCCTCGGCCACAGGGTCCATTGGGTTAATGCCTGTCATAGTTGACATACACCTCACCAAGAGCTGTAGCATCACATGGAAGCAGCCATTCTTGGCTGTGCTTTCTAAATCACGAGGCACGATTTTCAATTCCCTGCATGAGTTTTTTGTTGAAATTTGGCTTAACCGATACCAGTCAGTTGTTATTATAAACTAAACAGAATATGTTATGTTTTTAACAGATGAGTTCAAAACCCACTGGAAATGTTCACTTGGAAAGTTTTTAATATAGGTTACAAGATTCCATTTCCCTGTTTTAAACATGCAGATGTGACAGACAGGTGATAGGCTAACCACCACTTCAGCAACAAAATCATCCTGAAATAGTGGCCTGAAAAATGCCCTCGTCAGAGCATGAATTTCTTTCTAAACACACTTATTTTCTCACTCAGTTTAAAAATGACCATGTTATCTATGCTATGTGTTTATTTTTTTGTTTTACTATGTGCTGGGTACCACACCCTTGCCATCACAGAAAAAGCCAGCACATTTGGGTCATTTGTCCTCTTGTAAAAGAAAAACGCATTAGTCAACTTTAGGGTAGCAATTCTTTTAAGCATTTTGCTGTGAGATAGCCAGCAAATTTCTGCATGGTACTAAAGATTTTTGTGGCCCCTGCCTCTCTCCATAATAGGATTTGTCAAGATTCTACTATTTAAAGACTTTGGTTTTATAAAATTAAACACCTTCACAGCACCCTCCGGCAGGTCAGCCAAAGGCATCACAGTGGGGAGGGGTGTTGTCACCCAGGCTTCCCTCAGGGGGCCCGGGGTATGGGACACGTGACTTCTTATCGTGTGGACCAGGTGAGCACACCATAATTTAATGGTTTTTTAATATTAGTACAACTTAAATTTTTCTACCTTCTTTTAAGGTCAAAAGAGTTCTAGTTTTCTGGTATGTTCTTTCTACATGAAGGGATCACTTATTGTGCTCCATTTTGGACACTTCTGGGCTGCATGACAGGGTTTTGACCATGTTCACAGCTCTTCAGGGTCAGTTCAAGTCTTCCTCCCACCCGTAAAACACAACCCAGTGTTCCCCAGAACATCACATGTTATGTCTTTGCACTGTGACTCTTTTTGCCTATTGTGCTCATCCCCAAGGGAGTATCTCAAGATAAGATTCAGAGCCAGCCCCAGAATCACCCTTCTGATTCTCTGCACAGTCATTCATTCAACTATTCAACAAATATTTATTGAGCCCCTACTATATGCCAGGCATGGATCCCGGGGTTGCTGAGCATACAGCATGGAAAAAAACAGATGAAATTCCCTCCCGCAGGGAGCTTGCATTCTAGTGAGGTGGATGTTGATGTTCTAGGACCAGCCCTTATTCCATTTATCCATGAGCCCGATGGTCATTTATGTGTTTGTCTCCCCAGGACAGCATTTGCTTCTGTGCAGGCATGAGCTCCAAGCACAGGTCCTGGCCCAGAGCAGGGGCTCAATGGATAATACTTGAAAGTAAAGTGAAGAATAATATGGAGATCACCCAAGCCGTGGCCCCAGTCAAGGTCAGAGACCTGACAGCAAATGCAGACTGAGTCCTCAAAGGTTAGCCCGGCACTTGGAGCACAGACTCACAACCACACGGCTCTCAAGAAGCCTCGTCTCTGCCCCAGTGAGAAAGAACTGACGGCCCCCCGCAGCTGACAGGAACCACTTCCACCTCGGAGTGTCCCTATATTTAGCTGTTTGCTGTGACCCCGCAGCCCTCTCCTCTCCGTGGCCGGAGGGAATTGCCAAGGCAGCTGGGCCCTGCTTTGATGGCCTGTTTTCCCAGGCCCTGCTCCTGCTTCCCAGACCTTCGGCAACCCTGCGGGAGGTGGGGCTGAGGAGGGCAGACTTCCCAAGCCCAGGCCCCATTCAACTGGCAGGTTTCACATCCCAAAATAGCATCAGCACTTGGCAGGGAGAAATAGCCACCTGTAGGGAGGGAGCTGCCTCAAGGGAGGTGGGGCGTGGCCTGGATGGAAAGCTCCCAGGTAGCACACTCTGCATCCCCTGACTCCCTTCCGAGGATTAAGTCCTTGGCCCCAAATTCTTCCACTGTGCGTTAGCCCCTGCTATCAAAATAAAGTCCTGAGCCGCATCTTTCACTATTCCTCCTATCCCTACAAACCCAATCCAGCCACAATGAACACATTATATCCCAAGCAGACAGTGTTCTTTCTACCTTGGAACCTTGGCTTACCCCGCCCCTCTGCCCTACCCCTGCCGCAATGCCTTCTTTATCTGTTGAGACTCAACTAGACTGTGAAGAATCAGTTCAAATGCTGCCTTGGCCACGAAGTCCCTCCTGATGCCATCAGCTCAGGGTCTAAGTGGCCAAGCTTCCGAGCGCTCCATCCCTGGTTCAGGCCTGCCGGCCCTGTAACTTCTGCTCACTTCAAAATGCCCCCAGACTAGGAAAATTTAAAAAAAAAATTTTTTTTTTATTGCCCCAGACTAAGGTTGGGGAGGCAGGTTCTAGCCTCAGCTTGCTGTGTGGTTTCAGGGAGGTGCCCCCTGCCCACCCCCCACTGTCTGGGCCTCAGTTTCCTCGCAGTGAAATGGGAGCTGTATTTCATGATTTCTATACGTCCTTCCAGATGGCAGAGCCTGTGATTCACCAATTGGGAGGATGAGAGCATTTTGATAGAGGGACCTTGCCTTGACCATTGAGCTGTTGGAGGTGTGGCCCCCTCCTCTTGCCCCTGTTCTTCCTCACAAAGGTGGTTGCCTCTGGCAGGTGAGGGGAAATTCTAGCTGCCAGCCATGGGCTGGGGTGCTCTGGGCGGGCTGGCTTCCAAACCCCCAACGTGAGGTGGCCTCCCACCCCTGCCCATGGGGAAGCACCAGCCATCTGGTTCAGGTTTCTCCGTTCTGTCTCAGCTGGAGAACTCAGCCCAGAAGTCTCAGCTGGAGTGAACCATCCCAACCATGGCATTTCCACGCTGTCGACTTCATGGGCACAGGGCCAGGGGTCTGTACAGACAGCACAGGATACTAGGAAATCCCAGCAGAAGTGAAGCTGACAATTCTCACTGGGATTCCAGTGAGGAACCATCGATTCCAGAGGATGTGAATTTCCACTGGCTTCTAGATGGGCCCTCTCTTCTTTCAGTAGAGATTTGCAGCAGCTTCCAGGAACTTTACCATTTAAAGAAAACCGTAAGAGGCTATCTAAACCAGACCATACGTCCCACCAGGACATGGAGTATATTCATGTAATAAATGTTCACTGTGTCTTCTTTGTGCCAAGCACTGTTTTAGGCACTGGAGGACAACAGTGAACCAAACTATGCAGTCCCCACCCTTATGGAACTGATGTTCTGGTGAAGGGAAGTAGACAAATAGATAAACAATAGCCCAAAGGATGGAAAGTGCTATGAAGAAAAATGAAGTGGGGCAAAGGGAGACTACAGGAAAATTGGAGGTAAGGGGCTAATTTTAAATAGGATGATCTGGAAAGCTTCTCTCTGGAGGTTGACATTCGGGTCAAGACCTGAAGGAAGTGTGTGTGTGGGGGGGGCATCAAATACCTGGAGGAAGAGTGTTCCAGGCAGGGAAAATAGCAGTGCAAAGGCCCTGAGGTAGGAGTGTTCCAGGTGTGATACAAGAACAGCAAGGAAGTCAGTCAGTGAGGCTGCAACAGGGTGAGTGAGGGAGCAAGGGTGGGAGATGAGGTAGGGAGGGAGGCAGGGGCTGGGGGCAGACACTGCTGGGCAGTGATTTTTTAATTTTTTTATTGACTACAACCCACAGTTAGAAATAAACTTTATATTACAATGCAGTACAAAGATATCTTCAGTTTACTTCAGCTTAAAAGTAAATATATTTTTACTATATGTGATGCAGTCATATACTTTATTCTACTCTTTTGCTTTTAAAATATATATGCTGTTTGTCATGAGTGTAACAGTATATAACAACAGTGACTTTATAGCCTGCTAAAGGGTCGTGGCCCACAGTTTGGAAAACACTGTTATTGGGCCTCACAGACCATTGTAAAAAGTACAGTGGGAGCCATTAGAGGGGTTTGAGCAGAGTGCTGATGTGTTCTGCTGTGCTTTTTTGTTCCATTTTCAAATTAACATGTAATTTATATACAGTAAAATATGCCCTTTTTAACACAGTTCTGAGAGTTGACGAATGCATACAGTTTGTAAATATCGTGTCTTCCTTTTGAAGGCATCGTCAGACGGCTGAGCTGAGATGAGCCTGGAGGGGACAGGGTGGCAGCAGGGGACCGGCCAGGAGGCCCTTGCGGCAGCCCGGGTGAGAGACGTGGTGGTGCAGAGCTGGGGCTCCGCTCAGATGGGCTTCCGGGTGTATTTCTGACAGGTGCACTGATAGGATTTCCTGACATTTTGGATGTGGGGTGTAAGGGAAAGAGAGGACTCAAGAATGACTGCAAAATTCTTGGTCTCAGCCATGGGAAATTGGGGGACAGGGGAGGTTTGGGGAGAAAATCACAAGCCTGGCTTTGACAGGTTAAGTGTGAAAGTCACTTAGAAAACCAGCTGGAGATGGTGAGGAGTCCAGGTGGGGGGGCCCAGGCTGGAGATTTGCAGGTGGGTGATCATGGGGTCGTCATTGTCCAAGGACGTTGAAACCATGGTCTTGCCTGAGACCCCAAGGGAGTGGGAGTTGATGGAAAAATAAAAAGCTCCCAGCAGGAGAGAAGAAGCTGCTGGGTGGGGGTGGGGGGTGCAGTGAGACCCGGGAGGCAGTGAACAAAGTGCCTCCGTACCTCAGAGGGAGAGACCGGTAGCAGCCAAGCTGAGTAAGATGAGGGCAAAAACCTGATGACCGGAGCTTGCTTGAGCCTTGTTCATTAGTCACTGGGGAGCCATGGTAGGTATCTGAGCAGGGAATGGCTGAAGCAGAGCTGGACTTCAGGAGTGATAATAATTTCTCTATTATTATTTATCGTTGGTTGAGCCCACATTCCAGCCAGGCCTGTGCTAGGACTTTACACATAGAAACTCACAGATCCTCCCAACAACCCTCAGCTAGGAACTAACCTTCTCCCTGATTTAGAGGCAAAGACACTGAGAGGTTTTATGACTTATCCAAGGTCACACAGTCAGGAAGTAGTGGAGCTGGGACTAGAACCCAAACTGGCTCCAGAGTAAGACTTGGCAAGGGGAAAAAATTCGCTTCTGGGAGCAGAGCCTGGATTCATACTCAGGGTTTTTGGTCTATTGCCCAGTGGCTGGTGACCTTGATAAGGTCACTGACTGGGTAAGGGCCTTGGTTTCCCACCTCTTAAGCTGGAGGCTGGACTGCCTGATTCCATGGCCCTCTCCTCTGACTTGGCTGCCTTGGGATCCTGGCACCACCCTCTGTGTGTCTCAGCCCAGTGGACCAGGGTGGGTTTTGGCTCTAGAGCCCGGAGCAGCCCCAGAACTGTGGGCCCTTGCTCTTTGCCCGGCTTGGCCCTCCTCTGGAACCCACCTCACCCCACCCCCCGGCCCCAGAGTGGTGAGTTTCCTGAGGACTCTGTTGCCATCTGGTCCCCATGTGCTGCCTGTGGGTCTGACTGGGGCAGTGGAAGATTCCATTGCAGCCTAGAATAATCATTACCAGAGATGGGCAAGAAGGGTGGGAGGGACACGGAAGGGGTGGGAGCACTGCCCAGAGCAGCAGGGGCCCTATGGTGATTTGAAAAGAGGGAGAGTGAGACAGAAGCAAAAGAAAATCAGAGACAGAAAGTGACAGAGAGACAGCAAGACAGAGCAGAGCAGGACCGGGAATGAGTTAGAGCAGGAACGGGAAGGAGTGGAAGTGACAGCAACAGAGCGAGACAGAGAAAGAAAGGAATTGGGTGATCACGCCTCAGGGAGATGGTCAAAGACAGCCGGAAAGACCAAAATCCAAGAAGAGACTAAGAGAGGAAAGAGGAGCAGCCAGGGAGAAAGGGGGAGGAGGGAAAAACTGCAAGGCCAAGAAAATGCCAGGACAGGGAGAGCTGGCAAAAACAGAAGTCTCAGAGCAGCCAAGCCCCCCAGGCCTAGACAGTCCCTGGCCGTGGGCAGCAGTCCTGGGACAGCCGTGGCCACCCCACAGAGGTCAGCTCTTGCCCAGCTGGCCTGATCTAAGTCTAGACCACCTCCTCATGGAGCCCACTCCCTACCCTGCACACTCCCCAGGGACGCCCTTCCTCCTGCCTCCCTCCGGGGCCCAGGAGCCCTGGAGGCCCTGGTCTCTGGCTCTCCCATAATCACCATCTCCACTAGGCTCCAGGAAACCATTTCTCCAGGAGTTGTCTTTGGAGGTGGGCAGCATGGCACACTGGGAGCCGGAGACCTGCCTCTGTTCTCCATGTGACCTCGTATGTCCTCCCTCCCTCCCTGTGCCTCAGTTTCTTCATCGGTGGAACAGGCTGGGCTTGGTAATCACCGAGGGCCATCCAGCGCTATGTTCTGAGCCAGCAGCAAAACTGGGCTACAGAATCTATGGCCACTCCCAGCACACTCTCGGCTCACCCACTTGCCTACCCACTGGGTTTCTCATGCTTTCTTCCCCTTATGTACTCCACCAGCTCCTCTTCTTCTCTCCCTCCACCTTTTTCTTCCTCCCTCCCTTTTCTCCTCTTCCTTCTCTTTCTTTCTTCTTTGCGTTTCCTTGTTTTCTTCCCTCTCTTCCTTCTTTCCTCCTCCTTCCTTCCTTCCTTCCTTCCTTCCTTCCTTCCTTCCTTCCTTCCTTCCTTCCTTTCTTCCTTCCCTCATTCCGTCCTCTCTCTTTCTTTACCACTCACTGAGTTCCCAGGCCCTGGGCTGGACTCTGATCCTCAGAGGTGGATCCTACAGAGGCCCAGGGCTTCAGGCACAAGGCCTGGGGCCACTGGGTGCAGATCAGACTCCAGGCCTAAATGCCCCCTGCCCCAGGCCAGCGGACCCCGCTCATGCCACTTGACCCAACCCCCCATTTGTTCAAATAGCCCTGTTTTGGGCAGCTCAGCTCTGGACACTGACCCCAAGATACATAGGGGCTAACACTGGCCTAATTAATGAGCTAGTCCTTACATTTCCCATGTCAGAGTCAGAGGAGGCCAGAGAGCCCAGAGAGGGGCAGAGACTTGCCCAAGTTAACACCGTCATAGCCTGACTCACGCACTACTTGCCTTGGTCTGTCCTGGGGGCCTGGAGGCTATGCAAATCTGGGGTGAGGGCAGACTCTGCCAGACCTCTGCCCCTCCAGGGAAAGTCTAGGCCAGTCAGGGTGAGGTCACTGATAGGATCCATGTGTTCAACACCCACCCATCCCCTGCCCCCCTCCCCAATACACAGCCCTCCCCACCCAGCCCCGGGAGGCCTGGGAGGTAAGGAGGAGGCTGCGGTGTGTCAGCCCCGGCACTGCGCCCAGTGGGGATGAACAAGGAGGCCGAGACCGAGGCTATAGGAGAGAAAGTGTCCTCCCAGGCCCCACCCCTGCCACTTTGTACCTGCTGTTTGCTGGGATCACTTCCCAAATTAACTACCTAATATTTGGCTCAGAGTCTGCTTTGGGGGGAGCCCAATTTAGAGCAGCAGTCATGGACACTTTCTTGCAAAAGTGGAGAACACCAGTGGGAAAGGGGTCCTATTGGCCCATGTTTCTTTCTGAACAATCCCAGCTTCGGGGAGAGAGGATGCCTTTGGAGACAGGCAGACCCGCCCCCAAGCCTCAGCACTGCAGCCTACTAACGGTGCAGCCTCGGGCAAGTCCCTTAGCCTGGGGCAGCCTCTATTTCCTCAGCTGAAAATGAGCCAGCTGGGCTCTATGTGGGGCTCCACATAGACCAAGGACTAAAGGAGAGCTGCAATCCCACTGCCAGCACCCCACCCCTGGCTGCCCCCTCGGTGCCCACCTCCCCTACTCGGCAGCTGGGTGGAACTGTCCCTTAACAACGACCACTGACTATAAACTAGATCTTGCATGAGGGCCACATTCATGACTGCGTTTAACCCCCAACAACTCTATGCAACAGGTGCAATGATCATGTCCATTTCGCAGATTAGAAAACTGAGGCATAAGGAGGCCAGGGCTGCTCCAGCTACATGGCTAGTGCAATGCAGAGCCTGGATCCACAGGCAGGTCTCTAACTCCTTAAGTCACACTCTTGAGCCACACACGGGTCTGCCTCTCACCCTCAGAACCCTCTCAGAGAATGCAGGGGATTCCTGGGGACTGACTCAGGGCCTGGGGCAAGAAACCACAGCCTTGGGGTCTGCTGGGAGGAGAAAGTGCTGCTGAGGAAATTCGCACACAGCTTTGTGGTGCAAACCTGTGGGGAAGCTGGGGTTTGGGAGGCTTTGTTGGCCACACTCGTCCTGGGGGTCCGAGGCTGCACTCGGATGATAGGGAAGCTACATGATGTGGAGTGAGGTGGGGGGCAGTGAGTGAGGCTCTACTGAGTGAGTTCTGGAACCCAAGGGCTGTCAAGGAGCAAGTGTTCTTCAGAGACTGCTGGGAATTCCAAGGACTGTTTTTCCTGAGATCCTGCAGGAAAATGCCCTGGAAATGACCTTTCCAAGTTCTAGTGCAGGGCTATCCAATAAAACATAGTACAAGTCACATATGCAATTAAAATTTCACTAACAACTACTTTAAAAAGGTAAAAAGACACAGGTGAAATAATTCTAATATTTAACCTTTTAAATAAAAAATGTTATCTTTTCAATATGTCACCAATATTAAAAACTAATATCCTTTATATTCTTTTTTTTTTATTCTGTCTTTGAAATCCAGTGTGTATTTTATACTCACAGCTCAATTCAGATGAACCACATTTCAAATGCTCGGTAGCTACATGTGGCTAGTGGCTACTAAGCTAGGCAGTGCAGTTATGGGGGTCCGGGGGTGATTCGGGAATGCTGGCTTCCCAAGAAGGAGTGAAGAGGGCGAAGCTCAGTGCCAGGGACTGCCTGGGTTGGAGACCCAGAGATAACAACAGGGCTCTAGGTCCTGGCCATATATCATTTAGTCCTCTCAACAACCCCATGAGGCAAGGAGTATTATCCCTGGGAGGTAGATGAGGAAGGTAGCTCAGAGAAATCAAGTGACTTGCACAAGTTCACACAGCAGGTTGGAGTTCAGTCACCCCGCAGCACTGAGAGTCATATTGCATCCCACCCCACCCTGGGGGCAAAGAGGGTGCACACTCCAGAATGGCTGGACTCACTGATCCTATCCCCGGCCCCTTGCCCACCAACTCAGGGTCGAGCACTGCCAGGGAGACTCCCTGTGCATTGTCTCTCTCTCTCTCTCTCTCTCTCTCTCTCTCTCTC
>PVKY010001808.1:0-29304 GCA_004027775.1 Bradypus variegatus | reverse complement strand
ACCGTCCGCAGCCCCGCCTCGCCTCGATGACGTCACCGCCCCTCCAGCCCGTGCACCCAAAGCTCACGCCACTCCTGGAGCTAGGGAGCCTGGTTACCGGCTCCGGCGGCCACGGATTGGCTGCGGGAGGTAGGCGGAGTCTGGCGGGAGATGCGAGGGCGGAGTTATTGCCCCGGAGCCGCTGCTTGTGGTCCCGGAGAGGCCCAGCTCCGCGGAACCCGGAAGTGGCTTGTGACGGATACTGGGAGCAGTTCCGGTGAGTCCAGGGGAGGGGTACTCGCTTCGGGAGAAGGGATCTGGGGCCGAGAACCGGAGCCTACGGATTGGGGGCGGTCCCGGAGCGAACCTCACATTCTCTGCTCTGCAGATGACTGTCCACAACTTGTATCTGTTTGACCGTAATGGAGTGTGTCTGCACTACAGCGAGTGGCACCGCAAGAAGCAAGCGGGGATCCCCAAGGAGGAGGTGATGTAGGGACCCCCGGCGCAGTCCGGGTGGCCTCGCCTCTCCAAATGCACATAGTCCCGGACCCTTCTCTCTGAATCCTCACCCTTACCCCGTCTCCCTCAACGATCGAGCGCTAACTCTGCCCTTCTCCCTCCAGGAGTACAAGCTGATGTACGGAATGCTGTTCTCTATCCGCTCGTTTGTCAGCAAGATGTCCCCGCTAGACATGTACGCGGAGTTAGAGGGGATGTTCAGAGAAGGAGGGCTAACTTTGGGGATTTGGGGTTGGGGGAAACTTTATGGAGTGGAGGGGCATTGGCTTCCAGAGAAAAGAAGGGGACTTAGAGAGAGGCTGAGTCTGGAGGGAGAGTGCCGGAGCTGATAGGAAGGGCGATGGGAAAGGTCTGAAGATAGAGGGACTTAAAAGGAAGTGAGGTTGCGGAGAGGAGGGGGTGTTGCTAATTTGAGAAGTGAGGATGGGAGGTGTCCTCACTCAACCGAGCTCCTACAAGCATGGGTGCATTTAGAGGAAGAGGGAGTTGACCCTGAGGGGATCGAAAGTATCTCTTTAAGAGAGATTCAGCTCCAGTTTCTTAATATCCTCCTCATTTCTGCAGGAAGGACGGCTTCCTGGCCTTCCAAACTAGCCGTTACAAACTCCATTACTACGAGACACCCACTGGGATTAAGGTTGTCATGAATACTGACTTGGGCGTGGGACCCATCCGAGATGTGCTGCACCACATCTACAGTGCGGTCAGTGCCAATCCCGGGGACCCTTCCCCCAAAGCTCCCCAACAGCCATGGCCATAAGACCCCCTCAGCTTCCTGCTCTAATCCTAAGGCATTATCTCTCTATTGAAGTCAGAGTTTTATCTGGGGCCTTTAGGTTCTTAAACACTCCCACCACCAGTTTCTCCTCAGGGAGGGGTTGGCTCACAGTCCTTAGTCCTTGTGCATTCAGCAACACCAGCACCACCACAGGAGCCCCGAGGTTATGCTAGGTTTGGAGTTGGGAACAATGAGAAGTGTTCCAAGTCCAGCTCTAACACTCTCCTCTCTCCCCTTCCTCCCAATAGCTGTATGTGGAGCTGGTGGTGAAGAACCCCCTGTGCCCACTGGGCCAAACTGTGCAAAGTGAATTCTTCCGCTCCCGGCTGGACTCTTACGTCCGCTCTCTGCCCTTCTTCTCGGCCCGGGCTGGCTGAAGGAAACTTCTGGACCCCTACTCCTTGGGAAAACCTGTCTGCCTGGGGCCTTTCCTAATCTGCGTCACCTGAGGATTGCCTCTGCAAGGGGCCCACCATGGCCCTTTAAGGGAAACATACTGTGTCCCGGAAGGAAGCCCGCAGAAGCCCCTACATCTCCAAAGCAAGCCCTCTCTTCGGTTTTATCCCCCTTGCTTCCTGAAGCAGCGAGAGATACAGAATAAACTTTTTGTTGCCTTCCGTGGCCTGAGTGTGTCAGTTTGAGTGGGCTGGTCTTCACCCCCTGAGGCCTGCAAAGAGGCTTTGCCGATGGGCTTATCAACAGCGGCATATTGACATTTGGGGCTGGATAGTTCTTTTTTGTGAGGAGCAGTCCTCTGCATCGCAGGATCTCAGCAACATCCCTGACCTCCACTAACCAGATACCAGTAGCACTCCCCCTTCCAAATTATGACCGTTAAAAATGTCTCCAGACATTACTAAATGTCCCCTGGGTGACAAAATCGCCCCCGATTGAGAACCACCTTGCTGGATGGACGCTGACCTGCTACCGGTTCCAGAGAGAGCCGAAATCCTGCTCCCTTACTCGCTCCTGGGAACCTAGATCTGGAGCTGCTGCGCCTCCGGCAGGCGGGGCTCATACAGATGAGCGGCAGGTTTGGCCGGGAGGCGGGCGGCCCTATGCAGATTAGGGGGCGGTGCCTGCATGTTGATAAGCTGGGCCCGCTGCGGACACGGCTGGGAACCCAGCGGATCCCGCTGCGGTTCGGTTTGAGGTGGCTCCCCTCTTCCGCCCCCCTGGCCCCTGGGTCCCTGCCCTCCTGGGACCGCGCTCCACCTTTACCCTCATCCATTGCCCTCTCCTACTCCCGCGCTAGT
The DNA here is from genome assembly GCA_004027775.1 of Bradypus variegatus. Taxonomy (NCBI): domain Eukaryota; kingdom Metazoa; phylum Chordata; class Mammalia; order Pilosa; family Bradypodidae; genus Bradypus; species Bradypus variegatus. The sequence continues at coordinate 26,769 of PVKY010001808.1, read as the reverse complement.
GTCCCCCGCACCCGAACATCTCCACTCCCGGAGGCCCCCGGTTTGTCCCCTCCCGCCGCAAACCCCGCGACCTCCGGCAGCCCGCCCCCGCGGCCCGCATCCTGCCCGGCGGCTCCCGCCGCAGCCTTCTCGGCCCTCGCGCTCTCCCAGGACTCCCGGCTGCGCCCCCGGGTGTCCGCCCGCCGGCTGCCCGGCTCCCTCCATCTCCCGCCGCTTCGGAGCCCTCTCCCCCGCCCCGGGCAGCCGGCATGCAGGTGTCCATCGCATGTACCGAGCAGAACCTGCGCGGCCGGAGCATCGAGGACCGTCTGTGCGGCCCCCGGCCGGGCCCCGGGGGCCGATCGGCGGGGGACACGGGAATCCCCTGGGGGGAGGAGGGCCGGGGCCCAAGGACCGAGCCGCACTGGTCCCTCGACCCCCAGCGACCGCGGGAGCCCGTCAAGAGAGCACCGGCCGAGGCACTGGCATGAAATACAGGTACGGGGGCGGCCGGCAGCCTGCACCATCCGCTTCCCCTCCCGGACCCCTGAGGCTTCCTGGGACGATCGCCAGGACCCCCTCGAACTTCACGAAGAAGGTCCGGATTCATTCCTTCTTTTCCTCCCGTTACCGGCCATCCTATAGGTGGTCCCTCCCTTGGTTTCCGTCGATACCCCTGGCTACGAGAGGAGCAAGTTCACCAAGCTTGACCGGGTCCTGTCAGGTCCGGGCGCTGCCAGGAGAGCGGGGGATGCACGGATCCCCAGGCTGCGCCCCCCTCAGATCAAGTGTCCTTGGCTCTGCGTCCTGGGGAGAGGAGGGAGGGGAGAGCCTACTCACTCTGGCCTGCTTGGGGTGTCTGATCCAGATACTGCCCCCACCTGCCCCAAGGGCCTCTTCTATGACCTTTCTTGGGCTTGGGGGAGGGGTAGCGGCACACAGGGGAAGGATGCCCACAACTCTCAACCCCATGCTGAGGGCTAGGGGCCGGTGGGGCCGGGGAACTGGAATGCCACTGACTTTTATCTCAGAGAACCACAGATCAGGGGCTCTCCAAACTCACAGCTGACAAGAGAGGGATGCCTGCTAGGAGTGAGCCGTGAGCTGAGGTCACTGATCTGACCTGGCTTTGTCACTTGTGGAATGGGATCCCCTCCATGGGGGATTGGGAAGCTGAGCCAACTGCCTAGTGGAGGGTCTCAGGAGGAGGGGGTTCTCTGGGTGGGAGACTTCACAAGCCAACAGGGGCAGAGGGTAGAGGAGAAGGGGAACTGGGCTTTTCGGTCATACTCCCCACCAGGGTCTCCTATCTGCCTTTGTTGGAGGTCCATTTGCCCATCTGCCTAGCCTATCTGGGGACCCTTGCCTGCCTGAGTACCAGGACTTTACTTGGTTTACCTTTTCCACCCTGATGTCTGCCCATTGGCACAGCACTCTCTGTCTGAGGGTTTGTTCTCTTACACACACCACAATCAGTCACATCTTTCCAGCCCCCCCCACACACACTCCACACATCCCAGCAATGACACAGATAAGATCCCACCCAGAAGAAACACAGAGGGGAAACACAAACCGGCTGGCATATCTTCACTGTAATAGGAGGGAATGGAGGCAATGGATAGTGGCTCTAGAGAAACAGTTATTTGTTCACAGATTCTTTCAACAATATTCCCAGGGTCTCTACCCAGTCCTCTACCCAATCCTGGGTCTGGTTTCTTTGTATTGAAACACGCTGAAGTCTTCTCAGTCTGGGAGGAGAGGAGCTGAGGGCTGATAAGCCCCTAATGGAGGCTTTACCTCCTCTTGCTTCTTCTGTATCCTGCAGGAACCTGGGAAAGTCTGGTCTTTGTGTATCCTGTCTTGGCCTGAGTGAGTTAGAATGAGAATTAAGGGAAGGGGGCATTCTTTCATGGCCTGCTTCCTGCAGTTCTCACGTGTCCTGCTTCTCTCCTGCAGGGACCTGGGTCACATTTGGCTCTCAGATCTCTGATGAGGTATAAGTGATGGGACCTGAAGCAGGGTGAGGGGCTGTGAGGGAAACAGGGAAGGGGAGATGGACTTGTCTTGGATGGGCAGTTGGGCAATAAGCATGGGGAATGGTGGACCTGAAGATGGAGAAAGCAGAGAGAACATGGAGACCAGGGTTGGGGTATGTTGGGGTGAAGTGCAGCGAGGGAAGTAAGTGAGAGGCCAGAGGTTGATCTGAACTTCTGTCACCTCCCTAGACAGCTGAAGATGTTCTGACACTAGCCTTTGAGCACAGTGTAAACCTGTTTGACACTGCCGAAGTGTACGCAGCAGGAAAGTAAGGTCTGGGTGAAGAGCTAAGTTATTTCTGGAAGGCTGAGAGGACATCAGGGCTTGGGTTTCCCTCTGAGGAACCCTGGGAATTCTGAGAACACTGTTTCACCCTTTCAGCAGATGGGCCCCCAAAGCATTGTGGGAGTTGTAGTCTCAATATCAGTCCCTCTCCAGCTGAGAGGGCAATAGGCATACTATGTCGTCAAAATAAAATAAAACCAACAAGTATATCCTGGGTATCAGTTATCTGCAACTATATGATGATTACAAAGTTGAATTTTCAAACACACCACACCATATCATACGCTGTGGCTTCACACCTAGGATCATCTACCTATCCCTCTTCTCCATCTGGCAAACATGTCTACTAATCCTCAAGACTTAGTTCAAATTTCAGCTCCTCCAAGAAGCCTTCATCCAACTCCCAAAGTTGGTCACTAGCCCCCTGAACTCCCAGAGCACTTTATACTTCCCTTTAACACAAACCGGGTGGCATATCTTCAATGCAATAGGAGGGAATGGAGGCAATAGATAGTGGCTCTAGAGAAACAGTTATTTGTTCACATATTCTCTCAACAATATTCCCAGGGTCTCTACCCAGTCCTCTACCCAATCCTGGGTCTGGTTTCTTTGTATTGAAACACCCTGAAGTCTTCTCAGTCTGGGAGGAGAGGAGCTGGGGGCTCATGTGGCCATATTTGCCACTTAATTGTGAGACTCCTTCTATGGAATGCGTCTTGCTCTTCCCCATGTCATCCTAAGTTCCTACACAGAACATAGCACCAGTCAACATGCCCTCAAAACACACACAGTCTAAGTGGTTAAACAAACAAAAAAGTCAGGGAGTTAGGAAAGACAAGACAACAGTAAAACCTTCCAGTACTAGTCCACCATAACAACTTAGGACTTGTCACAAGGTGGCTCATAATTGTGTAGCCAGTAAAAGCCTGAGAAGAAGGACTGACCACAGACTGTGACAATGGAGCGAACATTTTATTCATGATGCGGAATCCAAGCTAAGCTTTGGAGGATGTGTGGGATTTGCAGAGGCTTTGAGATGGGAGAAGGCAATCCAGACAGTTGGATCCAGACAACACAGTATTCTCTACAGTCTGTCCCTCTCCCCTCGTCCTATTCTACCCCCTCAGCACCGGCAACAGGGCTTGGTACATAGTAGTTACACAATAGATAGAAATTTGTTGAATGAGTGAATGAATGAAAACTCTATGATTACACCTCTAATTCCCAGTTAGTCCAGGATAGGGCTGAGAGCCCAGTGGGTTCCTGCTTTATTCTCTACTTTACTAGAGAGGAAATAGTTGTTGGGAAAGGTGGGGAGCAGGGAAAAGAACTGATCCACACTGGTGGAGCCAGCACCTTTGCATTGTCTGTTTTCCAGGGCTGAGAGAACCCTAGGCAAAATCCTCAAGAACAAAGGTTGGAGGTGAGACTGTTTGAGGGGATCACTGGGGACACAATCATCCCAAAGTCCTTTTGTTGCCAGTTCTCCCATTTTCTTTCTTCCACGAGATCGAGCTATGTCATCACCACCAAGATTTTTTTGGGAAGACAGTAAGTGGCTGCCTCAATCCAACCGGGGAGGAAGACTGACTACAAAGCATGTGGGAAGGGATGCGGGATGGGGATGGGGGTAGCTGTCCCCACAAGTGCCACCCCAGGTCTGCAACATGCCTATGAGAACCCATGCAATCCCAGTTGCTCATGGCACCAGGCCAGCCCTGGTGCCCCACCTTTGTCACACATCACCTTGAATGACCTTTCCCTACAGGGCAGAAACTGAGTGAGGCTTAAGCCACAAATACATCATTGAGGGTAAGAACTAGAAGCTGGGAACCAGAAGTGGTTCAGAGTGAAAAGGCTGGGGACAGAAACGTCTCAGAGGCATTGGGAGCATTCTCTTTGGCTCTGGATTGGAGACTCTGAATAGGGGAGCTGGGATGTGGGCAGCCATGGCAAGGGGGTAAGGTCTGAATTCTCAGGAAATGGGCTGAGATCTGCGGTGCTTCCCTTCCTTTCCCCACCCCCTCCCACACCCAGGCTTGCGAGGATCCCTGGAACAGCTCCAGCTGGGATACGTGGACATCGTCTTTGCCAATCACTCAGAACCCAACAGTCCTATGGAGGGTAAAAGCAGCAGCCCTAACCTCAACAGTCCTTCAAAACAGCAGTTCCTCCAAACCCTCAGCAGGAAGCCAGCCCTTGCCCAGGAGGCCTCCCAAGCTCCTTAGTGGAGGCCTAGTTCCCAGGACTTGGATAGGGAGGGAGGCAAAGGACAGACTCCAGAGATGCCCGGGGTCATGGCGGGACAGGCAGAGGTCTGCACATCTGGAGTGCTGGATCCCAGGGGTGATAGTGAGGGTCTCCCTCTCCCATGTGCCTAGAGATTGTGCGAGCCATGACCTACATCATCAACCAGGGCCTGGCCTTATACTGGGGGACATCCCAATGGGAGGCAGCGGAGATCATGGTGAGTATACCACCTCCCTCCCACTGTCCCACAACCTGTTCCCACTTTTCACACAGCCACTCCAATCCCCATTCCATGCTGGGAGGAAGGGAGGGAGAAGATAATGGAGGGAGTGCTCTGAACCCCATCTCTTCCCTACCCCAACCCAGGAAGCCTACTCCATGGCCAGACAGTTTAATCTGATCCCTCCAGTGTGTGAACAAGCTGAGCACCACCTGTTTCAGAGGGAGAAGGTGGAGATGCAGCTGCCAGAGCTCTACCACAAAACTGGTTTGCAACCTCCTTATCCTTACCCTTCCCTGCACCTCACCTGTGGCCTAGATCCCTTTGCCCACACCCAATCCTCTTCTTAGGTGTTGGCTCTGTCACCTGGTCCCCTTTGGCCTGTGGCCTCATGACCAGCAAGTATGATGGGCGAGTCCCAGAAACCTGCAGGGCCACCATCAAGGTGAGATCTGGGGGTTCAGGATGGCAGGACTGGGCTATCTGGGCTGTTTTGTGTGTGTGTGTGTGCAGAGGAGTGGATGTCTTTTGTTGACTCTCCTAGGCTTCCAGGGCTACCAGTGGTTCAAGGACAAAATTCAGAGTGAGGATGGCAAGAAGCAACAGGCCAAAGTCATGGACCTTCTCTCCATCGCTCACCAGCTGGGCTGCACCGTGGCCCAGCTCGCTATTGGTGAGACACCACAAGCCCTGTCCCCACCTGAGATGCTCCCAAACCTATCCTAAGCTCAGTCTTCTTCATCGGTTCTTTTCTTCCTTCTCTGGCCTCAGAGTGGTGTCTCCGCAGTGAGGGCGTCAGCTCCGTCTTGCTGGGAGTGTCCAGTGCAGAGCAGTTGATAGAACACCTGGGAGCCCTCCAGGTGAGCTGGGGACTCCGAGGCAGAGCCCCTATCTGCCCCTTTCCCCAGAAGCCACTGTGTCGCTGTCCAGGCAGAGTAGCCCTCTGAGGTCACCCACCCTACAAGCTCATCACTTTGCAGATGAGGTCTCGGGGTGACAAGGCCAAGCAGGGGCACAGGTGCGACTCACTGGCTTGCTCCGCTGTGCTGCTGCCTCCAGCCCTCGAAGGCCATGCACAGCCCTTTCCACCACCCCCTTCTCCAGGTGCTGAGTCAGCTGACCCCGCAGACGGTGCTGGAGATAGACGGGCTCCTGGGGAACAAACCTCATCCCAAGAAATAGTCCGTTGGAGCGCAGAGACCCAAACCCGGGGACGCTGCACCCTCCCGACAGCCGCTCCTCCGCCGCCGCCCCCCCTTCCGCTCCGAATCCCTCCACGCAGCGGCCAAGGCCAGCGTGGCCCCGCCCACCAACGAGTCCCGGCTTCGAGCAGCGATGCGCATGAACAAAGCCATATAGTTCCGCAGTGCGGGGTTTGAGAGAGAAAGTAGTCGCCCCCCCTTGCCGCGTCCTCTTAGGCCTTCTTGCTAATCCCGGGCATGAGTTCCTGGGCCGTCCCCTTTCTGCCACTTGGTCTCGCTCCCTTCTCTCTTTCCGCCTATCGCCGAGGCCCAGGGAAAAACAGGAGACCCAAGAACACATAGGTACCTCAAAAGTGGCCCTTGGAACGTCATCAGGGGGGTATCAACCTAAGAAGAAGTGAGCTATGATGTCGTCTGGGGACAGAGGACATGGGACGTCTACGTTATTCAGTACAAAAAGGAAGCCAGGCTGGTCCTGGCAGGAAGTAAATGGGGATCTTTGGAAAACCAGGACCCTGCCTCCCAGCCAGGAGGTGGAGAAGGGCTTCAACTAGAGCTGGTGTCATACGTGGTCCCTGCGGAGGACGGTGGCACAGCGCTGAGGAAGGGAGAGGGAAATTTGATGGCAGGAGTATAGCGTGGCCTGGCAAACGTGGCCACGGTGGCACTCAGGAAACAAAGTTGGGCCATGTTTCGCAGGAAACGGTGACAGGGCAGGGACTGACCTGAAAAGATCTGGGGATCGGCTTTGAAGCCCTGAGTTGGGCTTCCTGCCTGGCAGGGGAGGATTGCAGTCTTCCTCCTGGCAATAATCCTAAAGCAATAATTATGACCCCTCTTCTGTAAGACTTTCCAGGGAACTGTAAATAAAATCTCAGCTTGATCCTCACAGTGTCTGAAATTGCACGGAGTTGGGGGGTTAAGGTCTCAGTCCCACAGATATGGCCCTCTAGCCCCCTACCATTAGAAACCTCCCGATGCCAGCTTTTTCTCCACCGCTCACTTCTCTCGGTGAGCCAGGCTCTGTGCTCTTACTGCTCTCATCCAGGACCCGGGCTCCGGATACCCCAGGCTCCAGTTTTCCTCTTTAGAACCCTAAGTTCTGGTTTTATGGTTTTGTAGCTCCTCTTCCTATGAACGATGCAGCTGACACCTTTGCCCTTGCTTTTTCCCTCTAATGCATTTTTTATTTTGAACTTCAACATATATACATAACAGTGATAACTTTCAAAGCACGATTTAACAGGTAGTTAGCAAATTTCAAAGAATGTCATGGGTCATAATTCAACAACTTAAGCTATTTCCATTCTTGTAAAATATACATACATAAAGATGTTAACTTTCGATGTACAGCTCAACAAGCAGTTATATAGGTAATTTCAGAAGTTGTTATGGGTTAGTTCTACAGTTTCAGTTCTTTCCTTATGAAATATATGGTACATATAGAAAGGTGAAGACTTTCAAAGCACAAATCAATCAGTAGCTATAGAGCAAATTTCAAAGAATGTTATAGGTTACAGTTTCACCATGTCATTTATCTCCTTCCAGCTATTCTTCTAAAGATCCCAAGGCAGCAGAGAATGAGCTCCTTTGTCTTCTTTGAGGACAACCTTGTCTTTTTCCCTCGACCCATCCTCACCCTTCCTTTATTCCAAAGCTTGGAAGAGCAGAGTAAAACCAATTTCCATAAGTCAACAGCAGGCCATTTACTGGATTAGCAACAACCTGATCAACTAACGAATATTTACATCCATCCCTATCATCTACTCCTTCTGGAAGACCGTGGAGGAAATAAAAGAAGCAATAACTATGATTAGTTATTCTGTGACAAACATTCAAGAATTTATAAATTCAAAATAGTATTCTCCTCAGTTACCTTAGAGGATGATACACTAATTTTAATTATGCCTCCTCCACTGCTGGATGTGTATTTTAAATTCCTCTTAGAATTACCTTCAGGGGCAGTTTAGAAACCCTTGTACAAAACCTCCCTTTATTGTCACACCTCATTTGTATATAAACACCACTTACCGTATTAATCACTCACTAATTTAACAAGTATTTATTTACTGAGCTCTACGATGGGCCAGGTCCTATGCCAGGCACGGAGATATGGCAGTGAACAAAACCAGACTTGGAACAACCTTCATGGAGCTCACAGATGAGAGAGACAAGCAATCAAATAACGAACCAAATACAAATGTCAGTTGTCCAAAGTCCAGAGGAAGTCATGCAGTGCTACCAGAGCTGATGATGGTTGTTGGACAGGGTGAGGTTCATTGAGAGCTGAAGGAGGAGTAGATGTTAATAAGGTGAAAGCAAGAGGGTGAGGGGGCTAGCATGTGCAAGGTGGCAGAGGGGAACGTGCAAGCCAGGGGTCATCAAAGCTAGGATGTCTAAAGAGGGAATGGAAGCAGAATATGAGACATCGGTGAGTTCAGAACACACACGGCCTGGCAGGGCACTGTGGAATATTATCTTTATCCTAAGGACAACAGGAAGTCCTTTATATCAGTTAGCTATTGCTGCAATAAATCACCCCCAAACTTAGTGACTTTAACTCTTTATTCTTTTTTCACAATGCTGTGGGTTGGCTCGGCGGTTCCTCTGCTGTTTTCACCTGGACTTCAGCATTCAGCTAGAAGGTCTGCTAAGCTGGAAAATCAAGAAGGCCTCATTCACATTTCTGGCACTTAGTGCTGGCTCTTGGCTGGATAGACTGTGTGTAGAAGTGGAGAGACGTAGGTGGAGAAGAGAGAAATGCAGGCACTGGGGCACCTCAGCTCTTCTCCATTGGCCCATCCTCCAGTGGTCTACACCTCCCCGTCCATGGTGGTCTCAGGGCAGGGTTCCAAGGGGTCAAAGGCAGGAGCTGCAGGGCCGCTCTGAAGGACTAGGCTTCAGAACTCACATAGCATCACTTCTGCCACATTCTCTTGGTCAAAGCAGTCATGTAACCAGCCTGGATTGAGAGGACTGAGAAAGACTCCAGTTCTCGATGGGAGAAGCACCATGTCACATTGCCAAGGAATTTGGGACCATTAAACTACTGCCACATTAAAGGGTTTAAACAAGATTGGAAGGGTTGTGTGGTAGGACATGCTTGGGTTTGAGGTTTGGAAGGATCACTATAATCAGTGTGGAGAGAAGCCTGAAAAGAGCCAGAGTGGCTGTGGATAGACTGGTTAGGAGGCTCTTGCTGGGGTCCAAGTGAGAGATGACAGCAGTTTGGACTAGGTTGTATGTAGAAGGTGGAGAGACATAGGTGGAGAAGAGAGAGATGTAGGAAGCAAAAAGGTGAGGGCAAGGGTGATGTCATGGATGACACCTAGGTTTCTGGAGTTGGGTAAAGGAAGGGGTAGGACACACTGGAAGAGCTACTGGTTTGCACAGGGACATCATTAGTTTCGTTTCTTGGAGACAGGTGGGGACAGGCCTGGAGCTTGGAGGAGCCTTTTCTGTTAAACACTTGGGAGCATTTATATAACCAAATCTACCTTAGAAGATGAAGATTTATCACCAACTGAAAATATTAAAAGACGTGAGGAGATCGCTGAACAACTTTCCAAAGAGAAATTCCAAAAAAGTTTTGAATAACTACAGCATCACTGGAATAAGTAGACAGCTTTTCCCAAGTGGCCATGGGGACAGTGCAACTCGGAAGTTCTGAAATATCTCCTTAAAAAAAAGAATCATTTTTCCTGGTAAACCTCCTCACAGAAGATTACTCTCAAAGTACTAATAATTCTCCAAGATTTAGTTGAAAACAAAAACAAAAAGGAATGTCTACATTTCCTGTTATATAGCCAGTAAACGCTATGGGTGTAGGGAAGCTAATTTGTATTGACCAAAAGAGATGGGTGTTGAAAGTGTTGGGAGTTGGGAAGTTAAAATGAACACAACATAGGCTGGGAGCGGAGAAGAATCTTAATAACAGTTAATACTAATGTGTTTATTGTGTCGTCTTACACTGGTCTAAGCACCTTACATATATAAACTCAATCCTCACTATTATCATCCTCATTTTACAGAGGAGGAAACCAAGGTCCACAAAAATGAAGAACTTGTTCCAAGTTTCTCAATTTAAGTGGTGGAGCTAGAACTGAAGTCAAGCCAGCTGGCTTCACAGTCTGTGCTCCGACCACTGGATGAGAGAACCCGGACGGCAGGTCCAGGAGAGGAGGGTGAGGAGGTACGTGGGTCTGGGTGTGACACCAGGAGGGAATGTGGGTTGTGAGTGCCATGTCCTGTTTACCTGTGGGGGAAGTCAGTCCCCTGAGTCACATCTCACGCTGAGCCGCTTTGCTGGAGCCATCATAGTGTGTGGGTGTCCAGGCCTGGCTACTCCGGAAGGAAAGGATTCCCAGCATTCCTAAGGCCATGGTCCTGGATTCTACGTCCCTCCTTAGGCTGAGATGTCAGCTGGAGTTGAACAGTTTGGGGAGAATGGAATTTGGGAAGCCAGCCTGACAAGAACACAGGGAGGTCGTGTATGAGAACCAGAGCTCCTGCCGTACAGAATCTGTTCAGACGTCCAGGAGCCCAGTAAAGGTGGGGCAAAATGGGCAGTGTCCCTGGCTTAAGAAATCTGTTTGGGTGGGGCTGTGAAAGAGTGTGAGCAACTGAATGAACAGGTCTAGGGGGCTTTGGAAAGTGTGCCAATGGCTGAGGGCTGGGGCACAACAAGGGACCTGGGGATTCACACACGGGATAACTAAGGGGCCCTGGCGATATGCTGGGGGATAAAGGAAGGCATGGAGGGGGGAATGGTGGTGTGCCCCCATGGCCCCAATACTGGCCTGGCCGGGGCCGCCGCCATCGCGGGCATTCCCGGCCTCGCGCCTTCCCCGCCCCAACGCGTGCCGCGCGGGGCGTGGCCTGCCCAGGTGTGACACCTCGGAGGGCGGGGTCTCGTTGTTAAAAGCGGCTAGAGGCCGCGGCGCCGGCCCACAGGGAAAGTCTAACCGGTTCGGTCCACGCAGCTGGCCGTGTACAGGACGCCCTCGAGTCCGCGGCGGGCATCATGCAGCTGCTGGTGAGAGTGCCCTCTCTCCCCGAGCGGAGCGAGCTGGATTGCAGCATCTGCTACCGGCCCTTCAACCTCGGGGACCGCGCGCCCCGCCGCTTGCCCGGGACGGCGCGCGCCCGCTGCGGCCACACACTCTGCACCGCCTGCCTGCGCGAGCTGGCGGCGCGCGGCGACGGGAGCGGGGCGGCCGCGCGCGTGGTGCGCCTGCGCCGCGCCGTCACATGCCCTTTCTGCCGCGCGGCCACCCCGCTCCCGCGCGGCGGGGTCACGGAGGTCTCCCTCGACCCGGACCTGTGGTCACGACTGGAGGAAAAGGCGCGGGCTAGGTGCCGACAGGAGGAGGCGGGGAGCCCGGTGAAGGGCAGCGGCGATGCAGGCCGAGAGGCAGACGACGAGGAGGAGGAGGCGAGCGAGAAGGGGGCGGGGCCCAGGGGCGCAGGGTGGCGCGCGCTCCGGCGGCTCTGGGCCCAAGTCCTGGTTCCCGCGCGCCGCTGGCGCCGCCCGCTGCCTAGCAACGGTGAGGGGCCACCCGGGGAGGAGGCGGGGGTGGTGCAGGGGGTGCTGGGGTTCGGTTGCATACTCCTGCTGCCACTAACCCGTCTTTGTTCCCCCAGTGCTGTACTGTCCAGAGATCAAGGACATTGCCCACATGACGCGCTGTACACTGTAACCGAGGAACCGAGAAGCCTCGGCAGGAGAACGGTGGGGGCTGCAGCCTCGGGTTCGCTTTAGTACAGGGGGCTCGTGTCCCGACCACCCCCTCTCAGATCCAGGATTGGCGCGCCATGAGGGAATCGAGCCAGGGCGGGAGGGAACGCCCTGGGAGTTGTTGATACTGAGCTGGGGAGGCTCCTAGACGAACTCGCCCCCATCTACTGACTGTGCCAGCCTTACATCTTCAGAATGGAGTGGCCCAGGGCTGATACAAACAAAGCCTACGTTGCTGTGGGAAGAGGACAGACTGTTTCCTTTGCTGTGACTTTGGCTTTTGTCCAGGACAGCTTTCGTGTGTGGGAGCAACAGGTCCCATTTTAGCAATCCTATGTCAATGGTTTGAATATTTTTTAAAAAGATGGAACGGGAGAGGAGACTAATTTTCGTGTCATGTTAATCTCACTTCTCAGGCACATAGGGGAGCTGAGAAAAATAAACTTGTTTTGTTTTGTTTTCAGTGCTGGTATATGCCTACTTCTCCCCACTCCCAGTACGATGTTCCTATAATTATTGAGATGCCTCCCTGCCAAAAGATTAGGAGCCTTCATTTCAGAACCTCCCTTCACCTGCCAGGGCAGGTTTCCGAAGGTCCAAAGGGCATTTATCTGAGGCCCCTGATTAAGACCTATCAAGCTTAGAAGGGAGGGCCATTTGGTACAGGTAGCAGGTTTGAAAGTTTTGATGTTACCTATGTTATCTTTACAGTCACAGGAAAACACTGGCATTACTGAAAAAAAAAATGCTCATTACACAATGTTAAACTTGTGTCCCATACTTGGATATCACCTGTTCTATGGCATGAATTCTATTTTAAAATCCTGTAAACATCTTTGATGATACAGTCCATCAAGGGCCAGCAGTTGTGCCACCATTGTAAGGGCAGAACCTCTGAATCCCACCCCACTTACTGAATCAGAATCTGCATTTTAATGAGAAACCTGGGTGATTCGTGTGTGAAAATTTAAGCGTTGGCCTAGGTCCTAGACCCTCTGGGATACTGCCATCAGTGGACGGAATATTTAGAACACAGCTGGTATAATTATACTATTTTATTGAAAGTTTTAGAGTGACGGCTACTGCTGATTTTAAAGTGACATCTCTTGCTGAAGACATCTTCAGTTAATTCTGTGTGCATAACTAACTTATTGCATTGTAAATTTCCTAAGTTAAAAACATGAACTTACTGAATGTGAATCTCAATTTTTCTAACCATATTTTAGCAGTTTCCAGTCATTAAGTCTCAACTTAAATGGCACCTGTTTTGGGAGGCCTTTCTCCACCTTCAGCCCAGTGTATTTCTTTCCCCACCCTCTCTTTCCTAATGCCTTGTTTTATTTTCAGTGCTTTAGTTTGCTGGCATGTTTTGTGGGCATCCCCACCAGGGGAAATTGTGTAAGTTCCACAGGAGCAATGACTGACTTGTATCTCTAGTGCCAACAGCAGAATGTATTCAATAAATGTTTGTTGAATTGACTTTTTATTTATGAATGTAATAACCTCAAAAACTAAACTGACTGGCCTCTTTCAACCTCTGAGAAGCACTGCTGGTGCACAATGCACGTCAAGGAAGAGTCCAGCAGGAGAACAAATCTTTGGCAAGCCACAAGGATCTGACCTCCAATGCCACAAAAAAAAAAAAAAAAAAAAGGCGTACCTGGGTCCTCTGTTTAATATTGGAACTGAGCCCGTGGAGCTGTAGTGACCTCTGCTGACTCTTAGGGGAACTAAGCAACTTGAAGATGGACAAGGTGATCAAGAGGGTGGCTGGCAGGCAGTTTTGAACCCTGTCAGGCACTCCTTCCACTGCACGTGTCCAGTAAGCCCTGGTAGCTCCCTGGTCTCCACACCCAGCACCGTCCAGGTGTCTGCTGACCCCCACCCCGACTCCGCTGCTTCACCTCTACCCTGAGCTCATCATGTGGTTGGAATTGAAAAACAGCCTGAGACGGTTTTAGTTGATTCAAGAGATGAAAACGAGAAAAAGGAAGTCACAAGAATAATGCTAGAAAGATGAATAAAATGAAATGGTAAAAAAGCATTTCCTTATTCCTCCCCCCAACCAAAGAACCAACCCCCTCAAAAACAACAGAGCACACAGAAAGGAAAGTATAATTTATATGTACAACCAATAAACCTGATACAGAAGAGGGGATCAGTGTGAAAGAGACTGGGAAAGGGGCGGCAAGAAAGTGAAGGGGCAACCAAGAGGAAGTGGGGGGGTTCGCCATGCAAACTGCCACTCTCCCCGGCCCCTCCTGGGAAGGGGGATGTCCCAGCCTGCCTTCCACATTGTTTTGCTCTGGTCCCAGAGGTGTTAAGAGGGAAAGTAGCCCCCTAACTGGGCCCCTTGCCTGACCCACTGAGCCCTAGCCTATTCAGGCCTTGAGGGAGGCCTGTCATGTTCTCTCCCACCCTTTCTGGGTCACCTGGGGCCCTAGAACAGTTTGGGGAGCTCTTCTTTGGCTCAAGGGAGTATCACCCAACCATTCTTTTTTGTAGGGGTGGTCCTTGGTCCCTAGGGAAGGGGGAAGATTCCCAACACAAGATGCCGGAACACAGGAGGTAACTGAGCCAGCGAGCGGCACCTTTATTCTGAGGCTGAACAGCAATCGTCTCCCTCCCTTGTACCTGCTCCACCCTCAGTTTAGGGAGAGGTGGGGGAAGGTAACATGCAGCCACCCCTCCTCTTCCCTTCCTCCCTCCCAGGGCTCGGTTCCCATCCTTTTCTAAAAGTCCCCCTCCTCTCTTCAAAGCTCTTTTCCCCCATAAAAGTTCCAAAGGGCCAGGCAAGGCTAATCCCCCACTTCTGCAGGAGATGGAGCTTATATTGCAGGAAAAAAGATAGGGGAGGCTCCACCTCTTTCCTCCCCACAACCATTTACTGGGGAGCTGTGTATGTTTGGAAGTTGGGACTAAAAGTACTTGGAAGACCCTGATAACCACCTCCCACCCAACCCTCTTCTCACCAGCACACTTTTCGAAGCTTGGTGGGAAAGGTGCACGGGAGGAGAGAAAGACTTTCAAGGACTCTTGTTGAAGAAGAGAGGAGCTCTAGAGGGGCACAGTGATCCTAGCCCAGTGGGGACCCTGGGGGTGGGGAAGGTGGAGGATTGGCAGCAGGTCCCAGAGTCTGAGCTGGCGGCCGGCCTCGGGAACGGGGCCTGGCAGAAGAGCAGGCCTGGGATCCGGTCAGTCGTCTATACAGATCACCTCCCCGGCTCGGGGCTCCTTCCGATCCAGCCCGTCTGACACCACTGCCCCCACCATTTCCTTCTCCTTCTTCACCAGCACTGGAGGGCCGTTGGTGGCGGCTGTTTGGGAAGTAGGTAAGGAAGGGTCAGTCCCCACATCACTCCCAATAATACTTCCTGACAACAAGTCTATGTTCATGTCTAGAACACCTCATGCCACTTCCAATTTCCTAGGACAGGGGTGAAAAGACTGGGGCAAGCCCTTTCCCTGAGATTCCTCCTTGTGCCACGTGATTGAACACTTGTTCCAACTCTCAGGATACCTTCTTCTGATTTCATATCCTCTTCCCCGCAAAGCAACCCAGGCGGAGGTGGCTTGGGTAGGAAGTGCCAAGCCAGAGAACCCCTGAACCCCTGGATGAGGTTTTTGACCATGGGGATGCAAAAGGGATGGGAAGAACAGCTCCTTTCCACAGGTGGCTGAGATGGGTAGAAAGAGGAGACAAACACTGGAGGCTTCCAAGGAAAGAGATGGGCTGGAGCAGCAAAAGGGCAGCTGAGCAGAGGTACAGCTCAGAAGGGGGGCAGGAGTAGAAGAAGCGGGGAGCGGGAAGATCCCTGGCTGACCTGTGATGAAGGACCCTGCAGGCATCTGGCTGTAATTGGCGCCTGCGGCGGCCAGGGCCCCTACGGGTGCGGCGCTGAAGGCCGCCCCGTACCCCGGAGGTGTAGCGTAGGGACCCGGGGGGAAGGCCTGGAAGAGAGAGAGAGAGAGCAAGCTAAGGTTAGAGGACCCACAGTCTCTGAGACAAAATCCACTATGAGGGAAACATCATGGGCCGTACTCCAGAACTACTGAGGGGTGTGTCATCCAGGCAGGGAGGCTCAGGCAAGGTGAAGAAAGAGTGTGTACTAGCAAGTTGATATTCCGTATCGTACAGGATTCTGACGGAGGTGTATGTATGTGTGCAGGAGGAGTACCAACGGGGAAAACTGGAGCTAGGGGGAAAGAGGGTTACCGGTGTGGGGTGAGGCTCCGTGCCCTTGCTGGCCAGCCGGCTGAGGATGCTGCGCTCGGACATCTGAAGGCGGGCTGCGATGGGGGGTATTCGGGACAGCGTGGCTGGCAGGCGGGTCACGTCCGCCTTCATGTCGCTCAGCAACTCCTCCAGCTGGTTCAGAACTGGGGCCCGGGCCACGGAGAAAGAAGAGCAAGAGAGGACAGGGAAAGAGAGCGATGGAGCCAGGAAGAGAGACAAGGAATCAGGTGGACAGATAAAGTCAGAAAAATAAAGAGGAGGACACAGGTGACAAAGAACCAAGTAAAGAGAAAGAGAGCAACTCGGGGATAAAGACAAAGTGTCAGGTAAAGAGACAGAGCATATCACCGTAGAGGACAGATGGAGAGAAAGAAGAGAATATGGAGAGAGGGAGGGAGGAGAGGACATTGGAAGACATGGGGGCGGGGAGGTGTCAGAACATCCCATACTGGAAGAGGGAGGTTTGGGGGTTGGGGATGATGGGGAGGAAACAGTCAGGGAGGCGGTAAGTGGTATCAGAGATTTGAGGAGCTGAGGTTGTAATGTGTAAGGGGAGAGGGAGTGTTAGAAGATCAGCATTACAGGTTCAAGGAATCAAAACAGGAATCAAAGGGGCCTGGAGTCAGTCACCACATAAAGTAGGATTAAGATGGTTAGAGGGCTTTGGAATTTCTGTTATTAAGGTAAGAGGGTTTGGCAGAAAGGGTTGAAGGTCAAAGGGAAGTTCTGTGGGGTAGGGTCAGAGGGTCAGATGGGTGGTAGTTTCTGCCTCAAGGGTGAGTGAGATGTGAGGGAATGTGATCTGTGGCATCGGGGGTAAATGTTTTTGTGGCATATACGTAGGCCAAGGCCCTGGAGAGGGTGACATGAGCAGTATGGTGGGCAGGTGGGTCATGGAAGAGGTTTCACTGTATGTGGGGCACATGGGTAACGTCCCACCCAGTCTAAGGGAGGGCACGGACGTGAATGCTATTACTGAAGGTTAAGGGCTGGCTTGCACTAGTCCTAGAGGCTAAAAACCAAGAGGGTACCAGGTGGGTAGGGGGTGGGGTTAGAGGTCAGAGGGGGTGGTTCAGAGGGTACAGGGGTCAGAGGGGTGGGAAGACTTGGAGGGGTGCGGGGTGAAGACTTACGCAGCGCTGTGGGCCCTCCCCCGCGCGGGGCCGCCGCGGCCCTTACCCTTGTGCAGGACGGCGTTGGCCGGCTTGTTCCCCGCCAGCGACTCCTTGGAGAGGTGCTGGTGGCTCTCGGCCAGGCACTCGGCCTCGGCAAAGCGGGCGTGGAGGGCCATGGCGGGGTGCGCCGGCTCCTGCGACAGGTTCAGGTAGGCCGCCCGCCGCAGCTGCTCCTCGATCACCAGCGCCTGCTCCAGGAGCTGAGGACCCAGGGGTGGGACATGAGTGCAGGGACTGGGGAATAGCGGGGAGGAAAGGGGGGCGCCGGACACACAACTGGAGGCCCACCCTGCACTCACTCTGGCCCAGAGCACCCCCAGCTCCACACAGATGCTGACTGTGACCCCAGCATTGGCCCTAATCCAGATCATAGTCCCCTACACAAGGTGACACACAAGCATGGCTTCAGCACACAAGGTGTTAACCTTCCCAAGATTCCAACTGGTCTGGTCCCGGTTCTGAGCTAAGCCCCTCTTTGACCCTATTCCTTTCTTCTCTGATCCCTACCTTGAACCTCCGGGCTAGGAATTTATTTTTCATCTCCAGAAAGTTCCCTTTATTGGCTTCAGTTTTAAAGGGTTCGTTGATAATGGCAAACTGAGCGTCATTCTGAATGTCCTGCCATCGTGCATAGCCGTGGCTGCCGGTGAAGGAAAGGGGGCGTCAAGGAATTGAACGGGGAACGGCTTGGCTGTGAAAACTTCCTCCTTTTGGCCGGACCTCCCCCAGGTGGGGTATGATCCCCTCCTTCCCTGGGTGTGAACTCATCTTCTCTGTAGTTTTCCTCTCTCCAAGCAGGGGTTTCAGCCCTTTTCCCCTTGCATTTCTATCAAAGGATACAGGACAATTCCAGCCAAAAGCCAATAGTCATGTCTTCGATGCCAGATCTCATTGAGTTTCCCGGAGGAAATAGCTGCCCGTTCCTCATTCTGCCACAGTGTGTGAAGCTCTGAAAAGAGGGTACAGACAGAAGAGGCGTCAGGAGTCTGGGAATCACATCCACCAGCAGAGAGGTAGCGATGAGGAAACTGACTAACGGGAGAGGATGAAGGGCGCCTCAGGAAGGAGGAGGAGGGTGAGGGGTTAGGACCAAATTAGATAAAAACAAGGTCCATGCTAGGATTGAGCACAAAGGTGGGACTAGGCAGCCTTGGGGTTGGGAAGCACACTTCAGGGAGATTTGGGAGCAGATCAGGGTCAGCATGGCAGATCAGGGGCAGCTGGCAGGCCCACTAAGCCTCTGGGAAAATGAGGAGCCCTGTGCAGAGGGTCTATCCCGCTGAGGAGTGGGGAGCAGTGAGGGGCCCCCCGCACCTGTGAAGCCGCCGTCGGCGATGTTGAACATGAAGCGCGGCTTCTCCGCCCTCTCCTCACGGCGCCCGTTGGTGCGCAGCTCTTCTCGGGGCGGTCCTGGCCGGAACTCCCGGTCCTCTTTCACGTCTTCTGCCGGGGCAGAAGGGCAAGTCTCACACTTCAGGACAGCCTCCATCCGGTCCCAGGGCCCCGACCTACACTGTGCGGGCCCTCTGAAGGGCTGTCCACCCAGGACCCAGGCACTCAGTCCCCCGGCCTCAACCCTATTCCCTCGGGGACCCGGGTGTCCAGTCCTTCCACCCATTACCTCTCTTGCCCAAATCCCCCGCTTCCCCCTCCGGCCTCTCCCTGTGTTCCTGTCCATCCAACGGCTTCTCCTCCCCCCTCTCTCCTGGCGTCGACTCTGTGGCTGTGGGAGGGGGCAGGGGACAGGAAGGGAGGATGTCACCCTCATCCCCTGGCCCCAGAAGAGGGAACCCCCAAGTTCAAATCGACCCCCCATGACCCCTAAGGCCATGCACCCACCTGATTTCTCTCTGTCTCCCCGGTACCCAGGTTCAGCCTCCATCTCTCCAGCTACTCCTGGCACCTCATCCTCTAGAGGGAACTTCCTTGGCTCTAGCCGCTCCCCAAGTGAAGGGGCTGGGCTGGGAGCATCCACCTGGAAGACGAAAGAGTCAGGATAACCTGGAGGGCTCCCAGGCCTCCCAAACCCAAAAACTCTCCCCTCATGGGGAGCCAGGGATCCACACACCTCTGTCTCCATCTTATCCCCAATTCTGTTATCCTTCTCGGGTCTCTCCTCCTGGTTTTCAGCGTCATCCTTTTCAAGAGGTGTCCTTACTCCATCCCCTTTTTCACTGGGAGCTGGAGTGGCTGGAGGGGAAAGGAAGACTGAGAAAGGCAGGGAGACCCCCACCCCAACTCCAATCCCTCAGTCTGAGTGATGCCCTGACTCCCTGTCTCTCCAGCCATTCCCCGACTCGGGATTACCAGGCTTGGAGGTGCAGGGACTATTTGCAGCAGAAGCCTCAGGAGTGGTGGGCGACGTTTTGGTAGGAGAAGAGGCTCTAGAGGAGCGCTTGGATTCAGCACTGGGGTCGGGCATCAGCTCAGGCATGGACCAGCGCCCGTTGATGTGTTCAAACTCCTGGACCTGGGCAGGGAGAGGCACAAGGATCGCCTCCAGGCAATGGACACGTGGGAAACTCCAGTCCCCCCCCAGTCTTGCACCCGTGTGAGTCCAGGACTCAGGGATGGAAGGCAGAGAAAGGGCAGGGCCCACACAGGGAGGAAGGAAAGACTGATACCTTCTTCTTGACGAGAGACATGACTCCAATGCGGGTCAACACTTGCTGGCGACTCAGTCCCTCCCGAGGGACCCCATCGGCGAAGGTTTCAGAGCCATCTGCCCCGGGCTCACAGAGATGGCGCATGAACAGAGACACATAGGCCCTAAGGAGCGTGGAGTCAGGGGTCAGGGGCACCTCACAAGGGCGTAGGGCACAGGGACGGCTGAACCTCTGAGCCCCAAGCTCCCCAGGAGTCCTCCCTGGGCTTCTAGGTCCCACCGTTTCCATTCCTCCAAATCCTAACTCCCTGTCGGCCCCGCCCCTGGGTTTCCATGTCTCCTTGTCTTTGGTACTTTGTTCCCAGGCCCCATCAGTCAGCTTTTCATCGCTTGCACTAGCTCCCCTGCCAGGCTGCGGTAGCCCAGGGCATGTGAGGCTGGACAGCCCAGGCGAGGCCCCTTTCTCCGACGCCTCTCCCCTGGGGAAGGAGGCCCAGCCTCTCTACTCTAGGCTCGTCTGAGGGGAGGTGGTATAGGCTGCGCCCACCCCCCAGGAAACCGAGCCAGGAAACTTGGTGCGGCAGGGAAGCTGATGATCAGTTGAGTAAGGTCACATCATACGGTGGCCAGAAGGAAGACAGTCACTTCCTGACACCCAAAGCTCTGACCCTCCATCCCACTCAGCCCCATATGACCCACACTCACTTAAACTCCTTTTCCGTCTTGCCCCGCAGGTCCCGCACCAGCCACTGAGTGGTGAAGGCGTCCTGAGGCGGCATCCCCCAGCGCATGACGGCGTTGAGGAACGCCTTCCGCTGCCGGGTGTTGAAGCCCAGCACCTGAGGGTGGGCACGGTGGGAGTCAGGGGTGAATGTCCTGCTATCTCACTTCTAGGTCTTTTCTACCCTCTGTGGCCCAGTCCTCCATCCCTGGCCTTCATTCCCTCCACAGAGAATTCACGGGTGCCCGGGCCCAGCTCTCACCTCGATGTTGCCCCCAACTCGAGCCAGCAGCGGAGGCAGTGGTTTATCCTTTTCATTCCGGAGCTGCCTCTTGGACTGACGCCGCCCTGGGGTGGGGGAGGCAGGAGCACCGGACACTGGTTACAAGGTCCCCTGCCTCTGCCCCTCAGTCCTTCTCAGGGCCCCCTTTCAAAGACAGGATGCAGGAAAGGCCTGTGTCACACCTGAGGTACGGCTAAGGCTCTTCCAAGCAGCATCAGCACTGCTAACACAGTGAGTCTGAAGGAGTCAAGTCAGACTTAAAAACTAGGAGCAAACATTGTGTGCAGGTGAGTTTACTGGTGGGAATGATGTGACCTTGCTTGGTCTTTCACGTGAGCGTCTAAGCCTTATGTGGTTATACACGTGAAATTTTAACAACATTTAGTTATCTCTGGGGAGAAAGATGGATATATTTTTCTTTTTGGTTTATCTGCAATCTTTACTTTTTCTACAAAAAAAACCTTATTCTGTTCATACAAAAACAGTGGGCTTAAAGGAAACTGAGTAGTAGAAGGGGAAGAACTCAGGTCCAAAGTCAGGAAAACTGATCCCACCTTCAGGACGTTCATCAAAGTCTTCATCTTCCTCCTCCGAGCCCACTGAGTATTCTGACTGGTTATCTGTGAGGGGAAAAGAGGGCCAGTGGCCGGGAGGACCCCTGGATCAGCCTGCACTGAGGCCCTTTTCGCCTGGGTTCCTCGCCTTTGTCACTTTTGTCCCTGTGCCCTGGCTCTGGCCCTCTTGGGGTTGCTGCTTCGGTGCCCTTGGTCCGACTTTGGTGTCACATACCCTGAATTGTCTCCATTGGTCACACACTATGTGGTGATCCCTGGGTGCCTACCCTGAGGCCCTCTTCCTCACCGTACAGTTTAAATTGCTTATAAACCCACCTGGCTCCAGGTAGCTCCCAGTGACCTTTCCTGGTCTCTTTCCTTTTAGCAGGCCCTGCCTCCGGGCCCCCCGCCCCCATCCCCCGCGGCCAAGGCCGGCTCACCTTGGTCTTCTTGAGCTGCGTCGTTGTAGTTGACTTGCTTTCGAACACGCTTGCCTTTGCCCAGGTTCCGGGCCAGGTCCTCCTGCTGCTGCTCGTAGTGGTGCCTCAGCAACTTCTCCCAGTAGTCGGGGTCCACATTCTCCTCCTGCTTGATGATCTCTCGCTCGATTTCCTCAATCTGAAGGGCTCAGAATGAATGCTGGTGGCCTCCCTCTTCACCTAGTTCTTCCAGTGCCACCAACTCCCTACTCTCTGGCCTCGGCCGAGTCCAGCCCTGCTGTTCCGAGCCCTCCTTCTCGATGCTACAGACATTGCTGGACAGTGCACACTTCCCAGATCTCTCAGCGGAAATGTGCTTCCTTTAAACCCCTCCTCCAATGCCCTGCGCAATCCTCCCGCACTGACTCCAAAGGCACCCTTCTGTGTTTCTTGTTCTTTCTGTGCCTAAGTCTCTCTCCAAAGTCCTGTCTTACTCATTAGACCAGGAAGTTGTCTGCTGGGTACAGGTGCTCTTTGCCAATTCCTAGGCTAAGAGGTCAGATAAAAACCAGAGCAAAGGGCAGCTTCCTACTTCAAGAACCAGGAAAGGACACTGTCCCTGAGGAACAGTCTGGGACAGACCCATGAACTCTCGCTCTCTCTCTCTCCCCCTCTCACCTTGTCTTCTTCCCGCACAACATACTGTGCCACCTTGAAGGAGCTGAGGTACTCGTTCATGTTCTGCACATCAGTGTCCTCTGTGGCATCCTGGTTCCGGTCCAAGAGCCGAGCAATGGCCTCATTGTCATAGTGAATCACGCTGCTGTCCTCCTCCTTGTTCTCCCCTGGTGGAGACGGGGAAGAAAAGGGGACTTGGGGTTCCACCCAGAACCTTGGGTGGAACTGGAGAAAGGTCAGAGGAAAGCCTTCTACTCTGGGTCTTTCTTACAGGAGCTCTGGAGGACAGAGGCTCTTTCCCTAAGAGGTTTTTTGTTTCATTTTTTTACCCTATTGGCAGGAAAAGTGGCCAACCTTCCTCCAAGGACTATGAAAGAAGGCCCTTCTTCCCTCAAAGGCTACAGAGAAGCATTTTTCTTCAGGGGGTTTCAGAAGAGAAGTACTAAAGAGAGAGCCCGGGCCTGCTGTAAGGGAGCGGCAGAAAAGTTTCTCACCCTCGTTGTCATCCTTAAACAGCTCTTCAGTGCCAAACTTGAGGATGTCATCGAGCTCCTGCTTGGACATGGAGCCAGCCTTGGAGCCCAGCCCTGGCCGCACCACCAGGTGTGTCAGCATCATCTTCCTCTTGGCCACCTGTGTGATACGCTCTTCCACTGATGCGCGTGTCACAAACCGGTAAATCATCACCTTGTTGGCCTGGCCGATCCGATGAGCCCGGCTGAAGGCCTGTGGGACAGGAGAACGGGCTGGGTCAGGGCAGTGGCGGGGGAGACGCTGCCCACATGTGAGGGAAACCAACCCCCAAGCACAGCACCCTCCCTGAAACCCATTTTTCCTCTCTAAGGGGCACAGAGGCCCCAGGATGCAAGTTGCCACCTGGATGTCATTATGGGGGTTCCAGTCAGAATCAAAGATGATGACCGTGTCAGCAGTGGCCAGATTGATGCCCAGGCCCCCGGCTCGGGTGGACAAGAGGAAGCAGAACTGTTGGGCCCCAGGAGCTAGGAGGCAAGAGTAAGGAAATCAGGGTCTTCTTCTACCCAGCAGTTCTGTTCACCTACTGCTAGCTGTTCTACAACTCTAAACAACCATGCCCTCAACTCAAAAGCCTAGGTGCCCAACAGCCCCTGTGCCAGTGCCCTGTCCTGCCCGCATCCCAGGGACCAAGCATCAGCTTCCCAGGCTTCCCACGCCACCAGGGACCAAGGCTTCTCCCCCGCACCATTGAACCGATCGATGGCCTCCTGCCTCAGAGCACCAGTGATGCCCCCGTCAATGCGCTCATACTTGTAGCCTTCGTAGTCTAAGAAGTCCTCCAGCAAGTCTAACATTTTGGTCATCTAGAGCAAGAGGAAAGGAAGATGTCCAGCATAACGAGGCAGCAAGATGAGCCCTGTTTATCCTAACTGTCCCTTTACTCTAACCCAAACAGTCCTCAGGGTTGTACCCCTGCCCGGCCTTAGGCAACCCCGGGGCTGCCCACCCCTCCCCCACCTCCACATATCCCACACTCCTATCATATTCTTCTGGCTTTAGAGCAGTTCTCCTAAGGCAGAGGTTCTTCCCTGATAGCCACTGAAAAGGTTTTGAGGGAACCTCAGAAAATCTGCACAAAATTATATGTGCATTTTTCTGAAGTGTGGACCCATGGTTTTCACTGAATTTCCAAAGGGTCTGTGCCCCCCACCCCCACCCTGTATACACTCGATAAAGTTAAGAAATATCCCAGTCCCAGAGACCTCCTTGAGGAGGTGGCTCACCCTGCTCCCCTTCAGCTCAAAAGAAGCTGGACTACAGCTTCCCACAGGATCAGGGGTCAAACGCCAGGAATGAACTAGCTACAGCAGAAACCCTTCAGAGTGGGAGCCTGGGAGTGACAGTCTGGATGGCGAGGAGAGGGCATAAGAACACCATGGGGATAATAAAAAGTGAGGAAAGGGCTGGGTCACCTGCGAGAAGATGAGAACTCGGTGTCCTTGCTCCTTCAGCTTCCGCAGCATCTTCTGCAGCAGCATAAGCTTTCCTGATGCCTTAATAAGTGCCCCACCCTCATAAGCCCCGCTGGGGAGTTTCGGGGACTCCTGAAAAGAAGGGAGGAGAAGAGGAGAGGGTCATGGATATGCCCCCCTTCTTCCTATGCCCAGAAAGGTGGAAGCCCAAATCAACCCAGCCTCGGCACCTATCACATTCTGATTCTTCTCAGGGATCCAGTCACTGGCCTCCCGGCCCAGCTCCACCCCTGGGCTCAACAACCCCCATTTTCAGAGAACCAGGCATTTAATCAGTTCCCAGCAAGGTCTATCTACCATAGCAGCCACAGGGAAGAGGTATGGATGGTTGCAGCACTTCTTAAGATCCATCATGATGTTAAGTAGCGACACTTGGTTCCCACCACCTCGTGAATTCAAGGCCTCAAAATTCCGGGTCAAGATGTACTTGTAGTATTTCCTAAAGGTCGAAGAGGGGCAGAAAAGAGATATAGTAAGGAAGCAATTATGATGACGTACTTGGTCACCGCCTTGTGGAAAACCTCCACAGCATTCCCGCCCCCTAATCCCGTGGCCTGCCCTGTGTCTCACTTCTGCATCGGGCTCAGCTCCACTCGAACAATGAGCTCTGTCTTGGCTGGCATGTTCTTAAAGACATCAGCCTTGAGCCTCCGCAGCATGTGTGGCCCCAGCAAATCATGCAGTTTCTTAATCTGATCCTCTTTGGATATGTCAGCAAACTCCTCCAGGAAGCCCTCCAGGTTGCTAGCAGCCAGGAGAGGAGAAAATGAACAGGACATCAGATTCTTTGCCCCTTCATCTCGTGCTCTCTTCTCACCCTAGATTGATCTCCCACCAGGTCCTCTCCTAGGCCCCTCAACCTCTCATTTCTCCAGGGTCACCTTAGGGAGCCACTTACTTAAACCTCTCTGGGGTGAGGAAGTTCAGCAGATGGAAGAGCTCCTCTAGGTTATTCTGCAATGGGGTCCCTGTCAGCAGCAACTTATGATCTATCTTGTAGCCATTGAGGACCCTGAAAAACTAGAAGATGGGGCAAGGAAAGGCAGGACAAAGGGCCTATCAGTGGCAAGACCAGTGTCTGCCTCCAGCTCCATTTCTCTCAGGATCAGAGGCTCCAAATCCCTAGTCCCTCTCCCTAGAAGTTCCAAGGCATCCTCCCAGACTCCAGAAAGCCTCTGGAACTTTTTTTTTCTTTAGGACCAGGATAAATGATCCTAATTTCTGAGGTCTGGGAATCTTGCTCACCTTGGACTGGTTGTTCTTGAGCCGATGGGCCTCATCCACGACGAGGCAGGCCCAGCGGATGGAGCCAAGCGCTGCCTGATCAATGGTGATCAGCTCGTACGATGTCAGGAGAACATGGAACTTCACCTGGGCTTCCCTCTGCCAACACAACCACTGCCCATTCGGTTGCCACCCTAAACCCATACACCTAAACATCCAACCCCCATTTTTCCCCAGAGACCTTGTCCTGACCGTGACTCCCAAAAGGAACCAGTTATTCTGCCCTTCTGCTTGGATACCATGCAGCAATTACTGAACATGGCCCCAAAACTTCCACTGCTATGTCCAGTCCTGACACTGATTAAGATATACACAGATCCACGTATGCCCCTGGGAGGGCACTCGCTCCAGAGCTGGAGTGCAGAAGGCGTGAGGACAGGTGGAAGAAAGAAGGGAGAAAGCCGAGTGGGGAAGGAACAGAAATCCGGGTTGGGGCAAAGACAAGACAGATTTGGAGTCTAGAGGATATGAGGTAGAGGAGCTCACCTTCATCTTAAAAGCTTTCTTGCCACCCTTGATGGCGTTGTCCTCGAAGGAAAACTCATTCTCACGAATGATGGCCCGGCTGTCCTTGTCTCCCGTGTATGTCACCACATAGAACTTGGGTGCCCACATCTGGAACTCCCGCTCCCAGTTAATGATGGTAGACAGTGGGGCACTCACCAGGAAGGGACCTTTCGTGTGACCCTGGGAGTCAGGGGTGGGGAGGCTGTTAGTCTAGGCTCACAGTTCTATGCCCCAGTCCTCTGCCTGCCACACCTCTCCCCCTTCCTCAACCCACACGCTCCACCCCCCTTCCCCAGGCTGGGCCTCTAGGGGACCTAGAATCCAGCACCTCCTTATAGAGTGAGTAGAGGAAGACGATGGTTTGTATGGTCTTGCCCAGCCCCATCTCGTCAGCCAGGATGGTGTCAGTGCCCTGCGCCCATGAGAAACGCAGCCAGTTCAGCCCTTCCAGCTGATACATGTGCAGTGTGCCACCGGTGGCCGTGATAAATCGTGGCTGAGTCTCATATTTCACTGTTGGCTGTAGAGTCAAAGGTCACAAAGTTCAAGGAAACAGCCAGTTGGTCCTCTGGTCACCTTCCCCGCTC
>PVKY010001807.1:11666-29412 GCA_004027775.1 Bradypus variegatus | reverse complement strand
GAAGTCTGCAGCAAACCAAAGGCTTCCGGTTCCTTGCTGCCTTTATCAGCTTGAGAAGGCTTGACAGTAGACATCTAGTGGCTGGGTTAAAAAGATGTGGCACCAAGTATATGGGCAGAGTGGTGAATGCCAACATCTCTGTTTAACTTCCTGAAGTAGCTCATCGAGAAGCATGTCCTGGGTTGCTGCCCTGTGGCTAGGACCCGAGCCTGTCACCTTTAAGGAGACTACATTTTGGTTAAGGAGACGTGGTCTTCCGTGTGGGTAGAAATGTGCCATGTGTGTGTCTGCAGCTCTGTAAACCCTTCACACTTCTGTTCCGCCTGTCCCTTCAGGTGGCGCTGAGGGGAGCAAGGGAGGTGATGATGGAAGGTCTTCAAAGTCCAGGCTTGCTGGCTGGAGCCATAGTGTCTTCCCTAGGCCGGGAGGTGAAGGCTGCAGGCTTGGTTGCCCCTGAAGGCAGCCGTGGGCCACCCTGACCCCTGGTTGTGGCTGTGGCCATGGGACTTTGTTCACAAGAGGCCAGGCCATGGGTGGTTTGCCCCTAGTCTGGGGACAAAGGCAGGACTAGAGAAGACAGCTGTGTGTTACAGCACTTGATGTAAGCAGGTGTGTACCATGCGGAGAAGATGACAGGTCACGTGTTCAGCTCAAGGCGTTTTCCCAAAGGGAGTCCACTCAGATCAGGGATGAGGGTGCTCACTGCGTTCTGGAAATTCCCGCCAAGCTCTGTCCCATCCAGTGGCCTGATTGAGTGCTAGACTAACCACTGTCCTGCCTATTTGTGAACTTTATAAAGTGAAATCGTTGTTTCCTTACATCTGGCTTTTCTTTGAACAACATGTTTGTGAGATTCATCCATGTTTCTATATGGTGGTAGTTTGTTCATTCTCACTGTTTTATAGTATTCCATTACCTGAACTGCTCCAATTTAGTTATCCAAGTAAATGAAGAGCATGTCAGTTGTTTTAAATTTCTGGCCCTTGGAAATAGTGCTGCTTTGAACATTTTTAAGCATGTGTTTTTGGTACACACATGTACACACTGCGGTTGGGGATATACTTAGGCTGGCTTGTAAGGTCTGCATGTGTCTGGCTTTGTTTGCTTTGCCAAACCATTTCCTAAAGAGTGGTTGGAGCAGTTTTCACTCCCTCCACTTGGGGGTGAGATTTCCAGTTGCTTTCCATCCTCAACAATAGTGGGTATTGTCCATTGCTTAAGTTTTAGCTATTCTGGCAGGTGTGCACTTTTTTTTAGAACAGGTTTTTCATTGTATTTTTATTTCACATTTACTATATAACTTTTATCTTCACAACAACCTTCTAGTAGGTAGAATGGAAAAAAGGAGGTGCTATGCAAACATATGTTACTGGAAATTGAACTGAATCTCAGAATGGGCTAGCCACAGTTCTGTATGGCACTTTTTAGGACATGTTCTAAAGGTAGGTGTGATTGTTGCCACAGCGCAGCATAAATTGTATGTTTATTGAGGTGGAAAACAGAATAATGGCAGCAAGCAGAAGAGCAAGTATTTAAAATAGTTTGCTGTATAGAAAATTAGTTTTTTTGCATTGTCAAAGGAAGCATTCTACCTGGCTATATTCCTTTCTGCTCTGGAGTCCAGCATTCTCAGTGTCTTAGCTTGAAGGTGAGCCTGTAGAGATTTTATCCTCTTACAATTTTAAGAAAGTTTTGTTAAATTTGGATAGTGTGCTTGTGGTTCCTGAAGGTACATCTATCTGAGTTTCAGTCTTTCTTTAGAAATCAGAATTTGCAGGTAGTAAAAGCAAACATTTAAAGGGTGTTGCTGTTCCTTTTTAAAAATAATGACAGGGTGCCCTTGTGAGCACTGCTGGGTGCAGGGGAGCCTGATCCTGGGGAGTTGTTTGCTGGGAGAGGATGAGCAAGCCGACCCTGCCTGGGACCCCTGACCACCCTCGTACCACACACAGATGCGCTTCCTGTCACTTACACACACACGCCAATGTTTTGTAGGAACGTTTTTCGTTGAAACGATTCATGTTCTCGACGGCTGGGTTTCTTTGGTTTTCAGTTGAATGTATTTGATGCTGAAACTGCATGAACGGCTTCAGCTTCCAGCTGGGGTACTGTGCTGCTGAGGCCGAGCCAGCTCACTGCTGGTTTTACCCCAGGCTGAGGTGGAAACTGGGGTCCCCTCCCAGCCACCATTGCCCTCGGCCTTGTGGGGACCTCGTGGAGGAGGGAGCCTGGGGTTGTGAAGGGAAACTGGGTCCCTCTGCCGCTGGCCCATGGTGTGACTTCCACCACCTGCCTCCCTCCCCTGCGGCCTTCGATTCCTTAGCAGTCAGCCAAGGGCGGGGCCTTGGTCACCTTTCTTCCCCCCAAGCAAACGTCTTTTTCTTTCTTACATTTTTAATTTATTTCCTTTTGAATAGGTAATACATTATCATGGTTCAAAAAATATGGAAGCCTCCCTTCCCAGCCCTATCTTCCAGTCAACAGGCAGCCAAAGCTATTGTTACTTCTTGTAGTTTTACGGGTGTACTTGATGCATAAACAAGCAGATGCAGAGTATATATCCTCCGCCCCACCCCCCTTTTGAAAGAAACGATAGCATGCTGAACAGGCTGCTTTTGAATACATCTTGGGGATAAGTTTTCCATATGAGTACGTGTGATTTCAGAAGAGCACTTACTTATGACTAGATACATTTGAGTAGATAATGGTTAAATTCAGAAAGTACAAGAGGCTTCCCCGGTTCTGCACGCCACTCTTGGGGCAGGTGCCTTTTGGGGTGACAGGTGTGTGTTCCTTCCTAGAGCAGAGCAGGTGCTTACGGCTGGCACTGTTAAGCCAGTGAGAGACTCAGTTTTCTGAGACAGAATCTCCAAAGAGAATAATGTGGATACCTTCCAAGTAGCTCCTGGGAGCTCACGACACTAACCAAGAACCAAACGGTTATGGTGTATATGTACAAAATAAAAATACTTAGTGGATACATAATCAGATGGAAACAGATTTATTCTAACTCATTCATGTGGAGGGCATGAGTCACTGAGTCTAGAAATAGGAATAAGATATATTGGTTGTGGGAGCATCAAACCAATTGGGAAGGGACCAAAGAAATCATTATCTTTTACCTGATCATCAAGTATATAGCAAATATTTGTTGGCTACACATCACATGCCAGGCATTGTGCTAGACTTTGGTGATACGGTGATGAGGCAGAAAAGGTTCATGGCCCTGAATACTTCAGAGTTTAACCTGAGAAAGTCCAGTCATGTGAAAACACGACTGCTGATGCAAGCAGGAGGAGCAGTAGAAACAGGAAGGAAAGAAAATAGAGAAGGAGTTGACTTGGTTTGCCAGGCTGCTGTGACAGATACCGCACAATGGGTTGGCTTAAACAAGGGAATTTATGGGCTCATGGTTTCCAGACTAGAAGTCCAAAATCGAGTTGTCATCAAGGCGATGTTCTCTCTCCAAAGTCTAATATTCTGCTGCTGACTGCCGGTGATGCTTGGGGATCCGTGGCTTGTCCCGGTCTCACGACACTGGGCAATGTCCTCTCCTTTCTCTTCTGGGTCCTGTTGACTTCTGGCTCCTTCCCAGGGCTTTCCCCCTAGTTCTGAACGTCCTCTGCTTCTAAAGGACTCAGTGATGGGATTAGTCTGTTATGCCACACCTTTATAAAATAACGTCTTCAGGAGATCCCATTGACAGTGAGTTCACACCCACAGGAATGTGGATTAAGATTAAAAGCGGATCAAAATTGGGGTACTTATTTCAGTCATAGACGTAAGAAAAGGTAAAAAAAGGAAAACAGTTTTTTTTTTTCTTTCTGTCTTAATCTGGCTTTACAGCTGTTTTCAGGGCTAGATTGAATTAGTGAATTAGCATTTAAAGGCTTTCATATTTGTGCTGGAGTTTTGTTTACTGTGAGATTTGAGACATAGCGTGGATTATTGATGAATTTTCCAAGTGAGGGAGAGGTGATGTGCCCCAGTAGTGTGTGGTGGCTTCCGGGGCATGCAAGGCAATCACATGAGGTTCGAGGCCCATCTCAGGGCTTGTGTGGTGGTGGTGGGGCCTCAGGCCTCAGGAGTTTCTTCTAGGTTTCTAAAGGTCCTCCTAACAAGTACTCAGAATTCTGTCGTCCCTTGCCCAGGCATCTCAACGTTTCTCCTTTCTCACTTAGAAAATGTCCATTTTTAAAATTTAAGCTAATCTTAATTTATCTACAGTCTCTCATAAATCTGAATAATTTGGTCTCTAAACAATAACCAAATAGTTTAGTTATGTTTCTTTGATGAGAATAACATCTGGTATTCATTGTCTATACTTATGCACTTTTATAGATGGAGTTTTAACATTGAATGCGGAGAGCACTAATTATGCCTATCAAGTTCCAAACTTCCATAAATGTGAAATCTGTCTGCTATCTTTCCCCAAAGAGTCCCAGTTTCAACGCCACATGAGGGATCACGAGCGAAATGACAAGGTATGTATTTCCAGGAGGGACACTAGAAATGTGTGCGTTGAAACTGGTGGTTATTGTAAGAACCAACTTGTAAAACTAAAATTTGAATAGTAATTTAGATTCCTAAATTACAGAATATTTTATATCCTGTAAATAAATAGTAGACTTTTTTTTTTGATTGAAGTATGTTCCTAGTTATCATACGTTAGATAATGAGAGAAAACAAGAGCCTTCCCTGGTGAATCTGCTCATTGGCAAGTTATTTATGAATGGACAGAAATATTTTTAAAATATGACTTTTTTTTCAATAGTCCCAATTTCCTATATGACCGAGCACAGAGTATTTTTTTTATCTTGAAGCATTTTCCTTCTCAGAGGGTTTTCATCTTGAGCAGTCTTATGTTTTAAATGGCATTCTAGATGTTCTAGATGGTATTTCAGCAGTGGGGCAATACTATCTTAAATAGAGATTTGAACCCTTTTCTCTGGTGCTCGTGTGGGGTTGTCAAGAATTTTAATATCTTAGTGGAGTGATTTACCTGCTAGATAGAATGTGACTTTAAAACTACAGTTAAAGAAGTGAGTGCCGAGTTTTCTCTGGGTGGGGGAATGTAAGCTAGCTAGCCGCTTGGGCTAGAAAAGTACCAGGCTCCGCTGTTCAGAGAACTGGCCCGGGCAGGCCAGGGTTTGGCATCAGTTCCAGGTCGGGGCCGTGATCAGGTGCCCTGGCCTGGGTCCTCGCCAGCTTCCCCCTCCCGGGTTGAAACTTTGTTCTCAGTAGGGTCCTGATGCTTCAGAGAGAGACATTGGTGATTATTTATCCCTCAGTAAGTGGCAAAATACTTCCCATTTTGGAAAAATTTAGGCTGAGATAAGCAACTTTGCTAAAAACCAGTGAAGATTTGATGGATGATTCCTTATGTTACTGAGAGGGATTTTGTTTGTAACAATTGAATTTGTCAGAAATAGGAGGGACAAAGCAGACCTGATGAGTTAAAGTTCCTCACCTGTGTTTTCATAAAGGCTACAATCTGATGCATTCATAGACATATATGTGTCGTCCCTATAATCGCTTGTGAAATTCTCTATGGCACCTTTACTGTGTTCATTATGTAATGATTTACTGATTGCAGTTCTAGGAGAGACTTCTGAAGTTCCTTAAATTGTTTTCATTTTATAGTACTTGTTAATATTTTAACAACATTTATTAAAAGCAGCATCTTTGGGAAAATTGTTTTTCAGTGGCTTCTTTACTTTTCTCTCCAACTAGCCACATCGATGTGACCAGTGTCCCCAAACTTTTAATGTTGAATTCAACCTGACACTTCATAAGTGTACCCACAATGGGGAAGACCCCACCTGTCCTGTGTGCAACAAGAAATTCTCCAGAGTGGCTAGTCTCAAAGCGCATATTATGCTCCATGAAAAGGAAGAGGTAATAATTTTGGCATGTACTTTAACTGATTTTTAATATCTATCTACTCCTCACTCAGGAGGGTTTTAGGTATAAATTAGTGTAAAAAGCCTTTCATATCGGTTTCAGGGAATTACTTCTTAACTTTGCCTTGGCCAGTCCCCAGGTTACTAAAAAGCTGTTTTATTTTCTGGCCGTGTACGTCAGGGAAGAGAAGTTTCCGTGTGCAGGACATCTGGAGGACTGTGGCGCGTTCACACTGGCTGGCGGAGGCTCACTTCTTTTAGCAGGAACCAGATTTTTGTAGGATTCTGCAGTGGCCAGGAATAATTCTGCCTCTGAAGATGGTAGCATCTTCTCTCCTGGCTCCTGGGTTTCCTGTCCGCTGGGTGTCTGGTCACAGGCCCGAAGCACCCCTGTGCAAGGTCCTTAGTCCTGGGACCTTGGGGAAGCTTGAAGGACAACAGGGTCGTTGGGGGGTCTAGTTTGAATTATAAATGGCTGTTGTTTTTTAAATATGCTTCTCCCAACCCTCACCCCTAATTGTTATTGCAGAAAATTAGGAAAATGCACCAAGTAAAGATCGCCTTTAATTCTACCATCTGGAGATAATTATTGATAACTGTTTGATATACTTTTTGAGACAGAAAAACAAGTACAGTTTTTATTGCATGTATAACATTTGTGTCCTAAAACATGAGTTCATACTGTATACATTGATTTGTATCCTCTTTTTATATATGCCTTTAATTTTTATTATAAAATAATTGTATCTTTTTAAATCATATTACATAAATTAGTTCATGTCTGTTTTGGAGAAAGAAGCTAAAGATCAGTAACATTATTGATTAAAAGCACCCATAAGTACACCACTTGGAGAGAGTGTATGTGTAGCCTTTCTGACTTTTCTCTTTGCTGTACAGGTTTTCCATAGTGGTACATATATTTGAAAATTGTTTTTTTTGTTTTTTTTTTTAAGAAAAACAAAAATAGGATTATGCTACCAGACAGACTGTTGTATTACCCGCTTTTTCCCCTTAGTATATTGTAAATATATCCTTCCTGTTTTCATTTATTACATCATGAGGATTTTTCTGTATCAATATTTTAAATTACTTTATTAAGGTATTTAGTATCTGGGCATAACATGACATTTAACTGTCTCCTTTATTGTTTAACATTGAAATTGTTTAGTCTTTTTCTATGTTATAAATGGTACATCTTTGTATATAAATCTTTGTGTGCATCTTTGATTATTTCCTCAGGGTAGAATCCTGCATTGGAATTTTTGGAGCAAAAATTTTGACTTGTTTTTCAAGTTCCTTTTAGAATGCCATGTCTTTCCAGAAAGTGCATGCTGGTTCATCCCTTCTGCAGGGTGTGGGAATGTTGTTCTCACTCAACTGTAGTGATAGTTGGAAGTGACCATAGTTTTATAAAAAAGAAAAAAAATGATTGCATTAAATAATGGTTTATTAAAATATTATGGGAAAAGTAATGTATGCGCATAGTAAGAAATCAAACAGCACAGAAAGGCATGCGGAGTGAGAAGTTGAGTCTCCCTCAAAGCCCTGACTTCCATTCCCCTCCCCAGAAGCAACTTGCCGTTTTTCTTCAGTTAACTGTGCATCTTAGATGTTAATTGCACATCTGATAATTATGGAGCTTTCTCATTCCTTTTGATAGTGCTCAGGACTGGGTTGTCTTGGGGTGTCAGAATTCCCAGGCCACTGTCGTTGGACATACAAGTTGTTTCCCGCCTTTGAAATACACACACACAGAGCTGCAGTGAGCACATCTTGTCTGTGTTTGGGTACATTGGCTAGTTCAGTGGTACTCATGGGGGGCAGTTTTGTCCCCTGGGGAACATGTAGTAGTGTCTGGAGGTGGTTTTGGTTTCCACGACCATAGGGGGTGCTCCTGGCATCTAGGGGTAGAGTCCGGGGTTGTGGCTCAACATCCTCCGGAGCCAGGGTGGCCTCACCAGGGAATTTTCTGGGCCCCAGTGCCAGTGACGCCTTGATCGAGAAACCCTGGACTAATAAAACATAAGGAAAATTCTTAGAAACGGAATTGCTAGGCCACTGGAGATATGTGAGTTTGGGATTTTGATAGATACTGTCAGTTGTTCTCCAGTATGGTTTTACCAAATTATGCTCCTGTCAGCAGTATATGAAAATGTTCACTTTTTCCCTGGATTTTCAGTACCATATATTAGAAAACTGTCTTTTCCAATCTGATAATTTTAAAATGGGGTGTCGTCGTTTTAGTTTGCATTTCTTTAAGTGAAGTTTAGCATCTTTCTATGTTTAGTAGCCATCAGTATTTTTTTCCTGTAAGTTGCCTGTTAATTTTTTTTTTTCTTTCTCGGTTGGGTAGGGTTTATTGTCCTTATTCTTGTAAATTTGTTTCAGCTATCTAAATAATTAGGATGTTTTTTCTGTCTTATGTGATAGAATTCTTACTCAATTTCTGACTTTTTTTTTTGTTTCCTAGAAGAGATTTTAAATTGTCAGCTACCTGTCTTTTCAGTCTGTTCATTTATGGAGTCTGGTTTTTGTGACTTCCTTAAGATTGCTTCCCAATTCTGAAGTATTATTTTTTTAAGAAACATCTCCCCCGTCTTCTAGTGCAGGTGTAGACGGTGGTGCAGTAAGGGCCCGTGTGAGAAGTCCGGCGCTCACACCGATGCCCCCAGTCCCAGCCCGGCCTGGCGGCTCCTCTTTGCCGTCCCCGTTCACGTCTGTGTCTCTTCTCGATGTGGCAAGGTCCCTAGTGCCCCCAGTATTGCCACATGCCCTTATTTGCTCTGTCCAGCCTCACGGCTAAAATAGTTTCAGAATTGCTTGGCCCATATACCTCCACGGTAAACCCACCAGAAAACTTTCAGAATTTACTTGCATTTACCAGTCCCAGTGCTCTTCCCTGCCCTGGACTGTGGGTATATAATTAAACGCTGTGTTCGTAGGGTACCTTGGAGCTGCCCCTGTTCTGGTTTGCTAAGGCTGCCATTATACAAAATACCAGAAGTGTATTGGCTTTTATAAAGGGGATTGATTAGGTCACAATTATAGTTCTAAGGCCATAAAAGTGTCCAAACTAAGGCATCGACAAGAGGATACCTTGACTGAAGAAGGTCCATGGCATCCAGAACACCTCTGTCAGCTGAGAAGGCACGTGGCTGGCATCTGCTCATCCTTTGGTTCTGGTTTCAAAGTGGCTTTCTCCAAAATGTTTCTGGGCTTCTGTCTCTCTTAGCTTCTCTCAGCTCCCTTCTTGGTTCTCCTGGGTCATTTCTCTCTTGGCCTCTCTGAGGGAACCTCTGGGCTTCATTTGTTAGTTTAGAATCCCCAAGCATCTTTCTGTCTGCATCTCCCAGCATCTCCAAGCGTCAGCTCTTAGCTTCTCCTGGGGGCAGACTCTGGATTACATATATTAGTTTCTCTCCACAGTGTTTGTCTCAGCTTCTCTTGAGCTTTTCTCCATGAGCTTTCTTAAGGGACTCCAGTGATCTAATCAAAACCCACTCTGAATGGGCGGGGTTCACAGCTCCATGGAAATAATTTAATCAAAGGTCTCACCTATAGCTGGGTGAGTCACATCTCCATGGAATCAATCAAAAGGCTCCACCTAACAAGGTTGGATTAAAAGCTCATGGCTCTTCTGGGGTCTATAACAGTTTCAAACTGGCACAGCCCACAGCCCTGGGTGGTCATGCTGACTGTGCTTTGGAAGTAAGTAGAGGCCCTGTTCCCTCTTAGCCTTGCCCTCTTCTCCTGTGACCTACCGCCTGCAGTGAACTGCTGTCCGGTAAGGGGTGGGCTAGTGGGGTTTCAGGACGAGCCCCAAAGCCAAGGAGGATTGAGGGCTGGGGACTTATCTTTCATTATTTGCATATTAACATATTTGTTAAAAGACAAAATGGTGCAGAAAGGTCCCCTTGGAGAGGCCTCACCGCCCCGTGCCCACCCTTCCTCCTCAGCCTTCCCAGGGAGCCCCGTCCATACCTTTCTGGTTTACCTGTGCTGGGTTTCTTTTAGTAGTGAATGTAGGGTTCTTATTTTCCTTCTCTGGCTTATTACTACATGTGAACTTTAGAATTTTGTCCAGTTAAAAAGTAGGTTGTTAATTTTTATTTTGATCGCATTCGATTTTTAGATTCTTTCATGGGAGAAATGAATATCTTTACAGTATTGGGTCCCTGTGTATACATGGTCTGTCTTTCCGTTTGTTCCCCATCTTTCCTCAGCATCCCTCAGTAATGTTTGGTTCATATGGATTCCATACCCTGTTTAAGTTTATTCTAAACTGTGTTAAGATTTTTATTGCTGTCATTATTGAAATATTTGAATTGTGTGTGTTCATTCTCTTTGTTACTTGTCTCTAGGAAAGCAATTCATTTTGTATATTTACTTTGTAGTGAGCTATCCTTCCACATTCTCTTGGGCTTTTCAGGGGTGCAATTTCATCTACAAATAATGGTCATTTTGCTTCTTTTTTTCTCATAATTGGTTAATAAAAGACATTCAATTTCAACTGGCATATGGGAGGTTAAAAACAATCACCTTTTGATTATTATTTGTTATCACAATACAAAGTGATAGCATTATCTTCCTAACTATTTATTTTGAAAAATTTCAAAGCTACAGAAGAGTTGGAACAGTGATACAAAGCTTGTATACCCTTCACCTGGATTCTCCAACCATTAAAGTTAAAATTTGTAAGACCCCCCTCCCCCCATTTTTGAGCAGGTTTAAAGTTGCACACATCATGTTACTTTATACTTCGGTGTGTGTTTGTTAAAAGCAAAGACCCCCTTCTTGATCAGCATATGACCCAATAACCGCATTGCTGTCACAGCTCTCCAGTAGCTTCACGTTGCTGTGACAACAGATAGCTCATCTTCAGATGCCCCCACCAGACTTGTTGTAGGAGCACAGAAAAAGGGGACCCCTCTTTCCTAGACCCAGGAAGGTAGGCGTGAGAAGGGGTTCAGCTAGAAACGGGCTACAGTCTCCTTGTGGAAATGGAGGCAGTTCCTGTGTTCCTAAAGCCGACGTGTCCAGATGTGCTCAGTCCACGGTGTCCTCTGAGCTCAGCAGCAGTGGGGGTGTCCCTGGGCCTGAACCCGAGAGGGCTGCCTGTTAAGTAGAATACTGAGTTTAGGTCTGAGCCACTTGAATACATCGAAATTGGGTATTGTACAGCTTTGTATACCTGTGCCCCACGGATTTTCACATCAGGTTTGAAATTTCATGTACTTCGCTGATTGTCATGTAGCCCTTGCTTGTTAAACCGCAGCCACTGTGCAGACCCAGCTCCACAGAGTGGCATGTTGTGGAATCGCCGACACCTCTCGGGCAGTCACTGACGGACGCTGAGGGGCAACATTTCCCTTGGGCTGTGAAACCCCCTTGCACCCTTGGGGGTGTGTTGTGGTGAAAGGTGCGCCTTGGCCCCCGGGGAGGGGTGTAGGGGTGGGGTGACTGTGGCCACACAGCCTCATTCTCCTCTGAATTGTCTTCACAGGAAGACGGGGTGCCCTTGGGAGTGAGATGGGCATGGAAGCCTGTCCTGGGGAGTGGGGGGAGCCTGGGTAGGGGCAGCTGCCTGGATCGGGCAGGGATACTGAGACTTGGGCTGGGGGAGGGTGGGGAAGGAGGGGAGGGAGGGTCGCTCACGGTGCTTACGGCCTCCTGGGAGTGAAGGTGGGGCTTTGGGTCGAGGTGGGTCTTTGTGTGTGTTGTGAAGGACAAAGGAGTGGGCAGGTGGAGGGGGCTGGTGGGGAGGGGCATCCTGTTCACGGTCCTGGTGGGCCCAGCCCCGGGGGCTTCGAGGCAAGGCCAGGCTGGCCAACCCCAGGGCAGGCTGCTGCGCGTGAGCCCACACCAGCCCACGCAGGTCACCAGGGCAGGGAGCGTCACGGGGTCCATTCAGAGAGCAGCCCCGTGGGTAGAGCTGATGAGACCCTTGGGACACGGACTGGGTGATCTTTCACAAACTTAGCACCCTGACTTCCCCCGTAGCCGGAAAGAGAAATGGTAATCGTTTGTCATCTCCAGAAGTTCTCGAGCCTTTATACCTTATTTTCAAATTGTTCCGCTCATTATCTTTTCTCTTCCATAGACTTTGTCCAAATCTCTCTCTAGATCGTTCTCCAGGTGGAGCGACCATGTCATCCCACCTCTAATTACGGTTTACCACTTACTTCATTTGCTCACGTCAGATTTTTAAATTGTTGTGTTTTCTTGTGAGGTTACCTCATGAGGTGGGAGCTGTCCCTCCCTGTGGAGGCAGCTCCTGCAGCCACAGCTCCTTCGAACCCCTTTCCCAGCCGCTGCTCCTCTTACTATTAAGGTTGCAACAGAGGAAACATTTACAGTTTCTGGTTTTTTTTTCAAAAGGCCCTTGTGAAATGTGCATTTCCTGAAATCAGTTGCCTTCACATTTCTGTTACTGCTAATTAATCCTCTTCTGATTTCCTCTTTTCTCACATAGTAGGGTCTCTCTGTGATCAATAAATGATAGCAGAAGAAGAAATGAATGGAATAGTCAGAAAAGAGGTTTTGAATAATCATGAAGTCTTGGTTTGAAGCCCGTGATGGAGGCTGTGAGAATGCTCCATCTTGCCTTAGGCCCATCTGCTTCTGCTGCCAGGGACAAGGATCCTGAAAGTTGGGGCTGTCATTTTCGGTAACCTGATCTTATAAATTCCATCAGGAACAAGGATTTTGGGCTAGGGATTTTTTAAGGACAGAAGAAAAAAAAAAAGACTGTGCGTGCTTATCACACAAAGAATCAAGTGTGAAAAATGTGGCTTCAGTGTGCAAAAAGATAGAGTGCTCCCCCCTCCCCAACGGCTGCATTAGTTTGTGTGTACAGGTTCAGAGTTGATCCCTCTCTTACCTCACAGTCTGGAGTTATGTGGTGGAGAGTTTGTGGGCAGCTCTGCTCCCTGAGGTGGTCCAGGGGTCTGCATGTGCTGATCTGCTGTCTCCTTGAGTGTTGGTTCGGGCACATGGTTAACAGGGGGTGCTCCGCTGCAGCAGCCAGCAGTGAGACCGGGGGAGCGGGAGGCGCTCCCCTGAAAGGCGCAGCCCAGCCCCGACTGTCGGTTTTGCTCACATCCCTTTGCATAGAACGTCATCATGATGTAAGTTAGGAAATACAGCTTTTAGTTGGTAGCCACATGCTCAACTAAGAAATCGATTACTTTATAAGAAGGGAAGGATGGATGTTGGAAAATGGTATTCAGTCTTTCCCACTTATGTTAAAATCATACAGATTTGGCTGCCTTTGTCTATTTTGTATGTTTTCATTTCTCAGTTAATTGCTTTTAACATAACATTAGTAATAATTACTGGAATAATTCCTGACCTGTGTTGGCATTTACAAGTATCCCTTGAGGTTCCAGTCAAGATAGAGTAGCCCCTTTCCACCCAGGTCCCCCTCTTAGAACTAAATATACCTGGGCATAACAGCCAAAAGATACAGACTCTGGAAGGTAGACAACCTAGGGACTGTGGGCCGTGAGAAATGACATGGCACTGAGTGTCTGTGGGTTTCCTGTTTTCCTCCCATTCATCGCAGAGCACTGGAGAAGGCTGTAGCCTTCCACCAAAAGACACAGACCAAAAAATCTAAGAAAAGCCTGTTCCCCTTGGTCAAAACCAGGAAGAGGGTGATCTAACAGAACAGAAACTCTTTTTGACAACACTCACCCTAGTCCAACCAAATACCTACTGAAACACTGATCAGTGGGGCGGAGCAGAGATGTCACCCTCCACCCCATTTTGCCCTGTCTTGCAGAAGCAGGCTCTGTATCCCCCGTGGCTTGGGGCCATGCAGGGAGCTCATCTTCCATTCCTCTCCTGACAGAGGAGAGAAACTGGGGTTCTCCCACCTAGGGGCATTGGCCGAGCTAAGCTGGAAGCCAGCCTTCCGTCCTCTGCCCAGTGGAAGCAGGCAGTCCTCTGAGTCTCACAAGGGATCAGTGGGGTCTGCAGGCAGCCATGAGACTTAACATAGCTGATGGTGGCTTGTGTCTGCCCCATGCTTCCCAGCTGTGGAGCCAGGGGACCCTGAGATAATGTGAGCCCCCAGCCCCACTTACCTTGAACCACATCCAATCAGGGTGATTCTTGCTTAAAAATAAGAGTAAACAAGGTCCACAGTCTCACAAGGAAATTCTCAGAATGTCCAGAATGCAATCGAAAATCACTCATCCCACAAGAACCAGGACAGTCACACTTGAATTAGAAGAGATAGTCAACAGAGGATGCTGAGGGGACTCAGGTGTTGGGATTGGACAATGATTGAAAGCATTTATCGCAAAAATGCTGTATGGATTGTCTTAAAATAAAAGAAAAATAGAAGAAAACATAGATGATATAAAAAAGAACCAAAAGGAAATTATGGAAGTGAGATATACCTAACCAAAATGAAACTCCTGCTCAACAGATTCAATAGTTGTTTGGAGAAGATGAATTTGAAAACAAATGAATAAAAAATTACTTAAGCTGAACAACATAGAGAAAATAGACTTGAAA
The DNA here is from genome assembly GCA_004027775.1 of Bradypus variegatus. Lineage (NCBI taxonomy): Eukaryota > Metazoa > Chordata > Mammalia > Pilosa > Bradypodidae > Bradypus > Bradypus variegatus. The sequence continues at coordinate 14,986 of PVKY010001807.1, read as the reverse complement.
AATTTTAGAAAAACCTTAGAGACTTGTGGGGCAATAATGATCCAATTTTGATTTTCTCATGGAGTTCCATAACGGTAGGAGAAATTGAAGAAATTTGGTGAAAGGCATAAACCTATGATTCATGAAGCTGCCTGAACTCCAAACAGAATAAACACAAAGAAATCCACATCAAGATGCATTGTAATCTAACTTTTGAGAACTTAAAGACAAGAAAACACTTGAAAGAGGCTAGAGTGAAATGATCCATTTCTTCTCTATAATACACACCAGTTAAGTTGACAGTGGATTTCACATCTGCACTCATGGCAGCCAGAAGGAAGTTGCACAAAATTTTTCAAGTGCTGAAAGAAATGAACATCAACTGTGAATTCTATATCTGATAAAAAATAACCCTCAGGAACGAAGGGGAGAGAAAGGCATTCTTAGATGTATGAAAAGTCAAAGAATTTGTTGCTAACAGACCTATCCTTAAAGAGTGGCTGTGGGAAGTTCTCCATACGGAAAGGAAATGATAACAGAAGGCTCGGAACTTGAGGCAGAGAAGAAGAGTGGGAGAGGTGCAGTCAGAGGGGAACAGACGCTGTCCTCTTCATGAATCCCAAAATCTTGCTTGATGGCTGAAGCACCATGTATGTACTCAGTGTGCATTGAGGAACTACTTAAGACAATTGTGTTTTAGAAGTGGGAAGCAGGAAGGGACATAAGTGGAAATAAGATTTCTACATATCACTAAAAGTGGTAGAATGTTGGTGCCCTTAGGCTGTGATGAGTTAGTATGTATATTAAACTACCTGTCACAGCCACTAAGACAATTATACAAAGTACTCAAAAATACTATAAACAAATAAAACTGAATTCTAAAAAATTCAAAAAAGTAATCTAGGAGGGCAAGACAAAAAAAAAGACCAAGACACAGAGTAAACAAGCAGGAGACACATATTAAAGCAGCAGACATAAGCTTGATGTATCCGTAATGACTTTGAATGTAAATAGTCTAAATACATCAGTGGTAGAGTGGCTGTGTGTATTAAAAAGAGACATGATCCAGTAACATGCCATCTACAAGAAACTCAAATGTAAAACAGCCCTACACATTTTCTGGTGTGTGGCAGAATTCAACGAATGACAGGTGTTGTAATTATTACTATTCTAGTTTGCTAATGCTGCCAGAATGCAAAACACCAGAGATGGATTGGTTTTTATAAAAGGGGGTTTATTTGGTTGCACAGTTACAGTCTTAAGGCCGTACAGTGTCCAAGGTAACACATCAGCAACCAGGTACCTTCACTGGAGGATGGCCAGTGGTGTCTGGAAAACTTCTGTTAGCTGGGAAGGCACGTGGCTGGTGTCTGCTTCAAAGGTCTGGTTGCAAAATGGTTTTCTCCCAGGACGTTCCTCTCTAGGCTGCAGTTCCTCAAAAATGTTACTCTTAGTTGCACTTGGGATATTTGTCCTCTCTTAGCTTCTCCGGAACAAGAGTCTGCTTCCAATGGCCGTCTTCAAAATGTGTCTCATCTGCAGCTCTTGTGCTTTCTTCAAAGTGTCCCTTTTGGCTGTAGCTCCTCTTCAAAAGTTCACTCTCAGCTGCACTGAGTTCCCCCTGTCCGTAAGCTTATTTATATGGCTCCAGTGACTCAATTTAGACCCACCCCAAATGGGTGGAGCAACACCTTCATGGAAATTATCCAATCAGAGTCATCACCCACAGCTGGATGGGGCACAGCTCCAAAGAAACACTCAAAGAATTACAATCTAATCAACACTGATAATGTCTGCCTGCACAAGATTGCATAAAGATAGTGGCGTTTGGGGGACACAATATATTCAAACTGGCACAATTACTTTTTAAATTTAACTTTTCTCATTTTTCAGAGACCCACAGAAGAGCCTAGAAATCAGCTTGCTTTGGTAGAAAGTGCAGCAACTTTGAAGTCCAGTGGCTCTGCTGTAGCTCCTGTGGCAAGGTGGTGGGTTAAATGACATAAAAGCAGTGCTGGATGTAGCAAGTATTGGGGCCCCAGTGCAGTGCCCCTCTGCATCTTGGAAATAGAGTAAGCTTGCCTTTAGGGGTTGAACCCCCAAGATGGTCTCAGGTAAGCATCGTGGATTGGAGAGGTGGAAAATGGCTCTTCAAATGGGTGCATTTTGTTGTAAGTTAAGTACACCATTATAAAATTAACTAAACAGCTATCCTGCATCATGTTTTCTTGTTGGTGCTTAGGAACTATGGTAACCTTTGGGCTAGGGCATTCTGTTTCTGAGTTTCCCCTCGTGGAGCACTGCTTGCTGGTCTTCTCTCTGCTCTGTTGAGCTACGCGCGCCAGGATCCCTAGGGCCATGTGGGGCCACAGCTTTGTCACAGTCAACACGAAAACCTGGGGGACAAATTGGAAAATTATTGTGGTTTAACATCACTTAGGAATATTTCCTTGAAATTCAGGTAATTTTTGAGGTCTACGTTCTTTATTGAGTAAAGCACTTCCCTTAAGGGGGCATTGCAGGATGTTCGGGGAAAGTCACGCACAACTTGCTCTCCCACTTGGTCCCACTTAGTCACACCACACTAGCTCACACTCCCACTCATGCCCACACTCATGCTCACATTCACATTCGTGTCCACTCACTCCCACTCACGCCCACCCACTCCCACTCACATCTACTCTCATGCTCACTCCCACTCACACTACACGTGCTCACACCCACACATTCTCACACCCACATACACACGTGCTCACTCACCCACACTCCCACACTCACACCCATACAGTCACAGCCATTCTCACACCCACACTCATGCTCACTTACACCCATACCTACTCATGCTCACTCACACCCACTCACCCCCCACTCACACCTACACTCACGCTCACTCACACCCAAGCTCACTCACACCAGCACTTACCCACGCTCACTATAAGCTGTTGTTCATGTCTGTTGTTCATCTTGGTAGCATGTACAAATGGACGGTGCCACATGCCGGGCACCCTAAATGCTGAGAGGAGAACTTTGTGGGGTGCATCTTGGATTTTTCTTGTGTGTTTAGCTCCATTTTGAAGCAAAGAGAGATGGGGTGTCTTAGGAGAGAATGAGTGGTTCTCGTAAAGGGCTGGAGGCTGGAGAAAAGACACTATTTTGGCCTTAGAGCAAGGGAGGAAAGCAGTACATGGGTGGAACCCAGGAGCTGGGATGTGACTGAGAGAGTGAATGGGGGCACGGGGGCAGGGGGGCTAGTGCTGCGGAGAGACCCTTCAGAGACACGGGGTGGGGGTGGGAGAGCAACCTGATAGCCTTCGGTGTTTACCACACTTTAGACTTTTTAG